>JAEMWC010000351.1:202500-285000 GCA_016490735.1 Pachyseris speciosa
GCGATTTTGAAGGCCTTGCAGTTAGTGGGTGTGTGCTCAACCTAGCGGTTTTGCTACTTGTCTTTGGCCCTTCGCGGCAAGTATATATTTTCTGTACATATTACATATACCACAAAAATTGCAGGCTATATTCTTGGTTCTCATGCAGTTGTTATTCACTTACATGTCCTGTACTTGACATTTATGGCTTAGTGTGTTATTTCTTGGCGGCTTTTGTTTATGACATTAGTGTACCCAACGCACCCAGGCCATTACAGGACAAATGTCCTGTTTGAATGTCTCGGATTGTTCAGTGTTGTCATGTTCCTGCTGTGGTTTGTACTAGTACGTACTTGACATTCTTTGGCTTCCGTTCTACTTTCAGTTTTGTTGGTGCGTAAATAGCCCAGCAATTACGAGCCTATTTGAATGTCTCGGATTAACTTCCTATTTTGGCTTATTTGCCTTACAGATAGCTCGCCAAGGCATGAGAACACACCCACTAAATTTGCTCATAACTAATGTGACAATATATGTTGGAGTAATGTCAGGTACCATTTCTCATAAGCATGCCCTCTAACCGAGCTTCCAAGCGCCAGGCAGCTAAACGACCTACACCAGCAGTCCCTGCAAAACGGCGCCGAGCAGAGATTGTTTCCACGACCCACTCGGAGTCAGCGCCAGCCGCGCCTTCTACTTCGAATTTCAGCCCCACTGAACTGACCGCCGTGATTTCTCAAGCCATTTCAAGCGCCTTACAGTCAGCAGGAATTATCACCGCCGGTCCTGCTCCTGCTGCAAGTGAACCAGCCACGAGTGCTCAAGAACCAACATTGGTTGAAAACGCCGCGTCCATAGAAATCGCGGACCTGACTAACACTATGGCTGCCGGTAGGCTAATATTTCCGTCTGATAAACCACTAGAGGCAATTTCCAGTGTCACTTTCGACCTGGAATCTCGCGTCTCAGATCGTATCAAGGCAAAGAGTATGTTGAATTTAGCTCGTTCCTGACAGTAACTCCGGACGAAGCGAAATATCGGATATCTGTGAAAAATGACCACGATAACCCTGGTCTTTGCCTTGAACACGTGAAACCCAAACGGCGGAGCTTATCTATAGACCAATGGCTGACCGCATTTAATGTATTTGTAGCTGTCTACATTATCAAGGCTCCTAGTGCGATAAGCTCGTTAATGAAGTACTGCGAGGTGATCCGGGACATTGCCGCCAAACAGGGTAATTGGCGCTATTATGATGAGCAGTTTAGATTTCTTCGCCAGTCTAAGCCCGATCGTTATCCGTGGGATAATGTAACATGGGAATTATGGCATCAGGCTTTACATAGCTCTCTTACCGCGTCAAGGCCACCCTACAATCCCGATTTTCGTACCCGTCGGCCCAACCAGCGTCCCTTTCAGTCCTTTCCCAAGGGAGTTTGTCGGCGGTTTCATTCCGGACAATTTTGCCGGGGATGCAGTTTCAAACACGCATGCTTCAAATGCGGGGCAGTCCATCCCGCGAGCCAGTGCACCGCCACAAAATCGAATAGCACAACAAGCATCCCAGCACCCAGAACACCCTCTGGAGGCGACCGTCAGGGAGCCGCTGAGTCACGGGCCAACCCCGGTCAATCCCGACCGCCTCGCATTTTACCTTAAGGGGTATCATAACGATATTTCGGACTATCTGTTAAAAGGCTTTGTTCACGGTTTCTCCACACGGTATTTTGGTTCTTTATTTTCCTTGCGATCCCGAAATCTCAAAAGCGCCACAGACAATCCTATTAGCGTGCACGATAAGTTGTTCAAGGAGCTCACAGCGGGCCGAATTCTTGGCCCGTTTGACGTTCCCCCATTTGAACCTTTCCGGGTTTCTCCTCTAGGCATCGTTCCCAAGAAATCTCCGGGAGAATTTCGTTTAATTCACCATCTTTCCTACCCAGAGGCGTTCTCCGTTAATGACGGTATTCCTAAAGAACTCGCCTCTGTTCGCTACGCCACCATTGATGATGCTATAGGTCTTATCAAATCGTTGGGGCAAGGTTGTTTTCTGGCAAAAACAAACATTAAGTCCGCCTTTAGAATCATTCCAACTTCCAGCGATTTTCCGTTGCTGGGAATGGAATGGCAAGGGAAATTTTACTTTGACACATGCCTTCCCATTGGGTGTTCCTCGTCATGTAATATATTTGAAACATTCAGCACCGCCCTAGAATGGATCGCCAAGAATAAACTCCATGCTTCGGCGGCCATCCACATTTTGGACGATTTTTTATTTCTCGCGCCCTCTGAGGTCAAATGTCAGGTTGACCTCAATAATTTTCTTCACTTATGTCACCGAATCGGCGTTCCGATAGCCGATGAAAAGACCATGGGGCCAGCCTCTGCCTTGCAATTTGCAGGCATCACTTTGGATACCGTAGCGATGGAGGCTCGTTTACCCGATGACAAACTTGCCAAATGCCGACAACAGCTGAGTTCTTTTTGCTCGCGTAAAAGCGTTACTTTAAAAGTCATTAACAGGCCTTCTCAATTTTGCCTGTTCTGTTGTCGTGCCCGGACGCGGCTTTCTTCGCCGTTTAATTGATTTAACAAAAGGCATCCGCAAACCCACACATCATGTTAGATTAACCAAGGAAAGTAAACATGACCTCCACATGTGGCTCGAGTTCCTGAACGCGTACAACGGCAAATCGTTTTTTCTCAGTTCTCGTTGGGTCACCTCCAAAACTCTCAAGTTATTTACGGACGCGGCGGGTTCACTTGGTTATGCCGCGATATTTGGCAAACACTGGTTTTATGAGGCATGGCCCGATACCTGGAAGGAACTCAATATTGCTATTTTAGAGTTGTTTCCTATTGTCCTCGCGATTGAGATTTGGGGACCGCTTATGGCAAGCAAACGTATAGTGTTCTTTTCGGATAACCAAGCAGTCGTTGAAATTATCAATAGACAAACTTCTAAAGATCGTTCAATCATAGTTCTCCTCAGACACTTTGTGCTTTGTACCCTCAAATATAATATTCTGTTCCATGCTAAACATATCGCCGGTTGCGTTAATCGCGAAAGCGATTCTTTATCTCGCTTACAGGTAGAGAAATTCCGTTTGTTAGCACCTTACGCAGACGCACAACCCACGCCGGTTCCGGGAACCTTACTACCCAGCAATTGGCACATCATTTAAGCGAGCTGCTGCATTCAGCTATTTCTGAGGGATCCCGTAAGACTTACACAAGAGCGTGGAAGACATATGTCGAGTTTTACTCTGAATTTTGTGACTCTCATTACGCACTCCTTCCTGTCTCGGTCAACAATTTAGCAGTATTTATATCTTATCTTTTAGCGAGGAAGTTTGCATCCTCCACAATCTTGACATATGTCTCCGCTTTAAGTTACGTTCACAAGTTAGGTAATTTTCCGGATCCCACTAAAACATTTTTAGTGCAAAAGCTGTTAGCGGCTCATAGCAAGCTTCACTCATCACCGGATGTTAGGCTTCCAATAACCCGTACAGTTTTACAACTCCTAGTCCTCGCCTTAAATAATACAAATTCTTCGGCGTTCCAAAGGTTACTTTACCAAACTATGTTTTTGGTAGCTTTCTATGGTTTTTTCCGTGTCGGTGAACTCACGGCCAAGGGTGCGAATTTGAAACCTTTATTACAAATACAGGACCTTCATTTCCACTTTAAACAGAATTTCGTGACCTCGGCGACCATGGTCATTAAGGATTTTAAGCATAACACTAACCGGCGTCCTTTCTCGGTTGTTCTGGAACGTGCCGAGGGAACAGAGCTTTGTTCAGTGTCTTATTTGTACCGTTATTCCTCCATTAGGGATTCATCGCCCGGTCCTTTGTTTTGTTTTGCTGACGGATCTCCAGTGAAAACTGGCCAATTTACACAACAACTTCAGCGAGCGCTAACTTTTTGTGGGCTTGATTCCGCCAAATACAAGTCTCACTCTTTCCGGCTTTTCAGATGCCCAAATTCGCCACCTAGGCCGTTGGAAATCCGACGCATTTAAACTATATATCCGTCAATCTTACGGGGTATCATAGGCTTACTCTCGCCTTTCAGTCATGGGCTGGGGCCATAGTTTTTCTACTTGCCTTTGTATAATTTTTTCTATGTCATCACCAGCTTTTTAGCAGCATTATCTTAGACAGTCGTTGCTCGCCTTCAGACTCGGGCTGGGGCAGCGAGTTTAGCCTTACTTCATGTTTCTTTACAACAAAAAACAAACAAACAAAAAACAAAACAAAACAAAACAAACAAAACAAAAAAAACTTGCCACCTCCTTACTCTGACCTTAGCTCAGAGACTGGGTGAGTTTTCTCACTTTTTCTCACGAATAATTTCGCCCTTTCGTCCGGGGCTACGGTAGTCTTTCTAGTTCTAGACTTACCTTGAATTCTAGTTTCAGTTTTAGTTTTACATAAAGGTATGGTAATAATCTGACAACGCTCAGACACGGGCTGGTGTTTGTCCTCCTTTGCCTCGCAACGAATGTTAGTTTTGTTAGTGTTCCAAACAAGGTCATGTCTGAGCACGCTTGCCTTCCAGGCACGGGCTGGGGCAACGACGTTCGACAAGCCCTTGTTTATTCTCCCTCATTTCTCATTGCAGGGACTGGTCTGTGTTAATGTTTTGTCCTTTGGTGCGCGTGCCTGCGGCTTTGGTTGGGGCTCGCCACAAATTGTGGCTTTTGGCTGTTTTTCGCCCCAACTTAATTCACTGAATCAATAACTATCAGCTTGCACTAAGCGATGAGATTTTATTAATCTAATACATTAGTATTTTTGTAATCGGTTTGTAATAAATGCCACTTAAGTGGCCAAATTAATCCACACATGTGTCTGTGATTCAGTGATCCCCAACCGCACGCACGTTCCCAAACATCGGCTTTTCGAGTCTTTCGTGATTGTACTTTGTCTTAGGGCGCCGCTCTCGGCATAAATGTTGTTAATGACCAATTGGTGACTTTTTTGGTTCCTAGTGAATGCCTTTCGGCCAAAATTTTCTGCAGCTGCTCTTCTGACAAATTTGCGAAACGCACAACTTGCGAGTTTTTTTCGGCTTTATTTTTGCTGCTTGTTGGATCAATACCTAAAAGGTCAATGCCGATAGAAAAATTGGGCAGTTCTTCGCTGGTTTCTTCCATACTTTAAAGAAAAGGAAAACTGCACTGCAGCTAAACAGGACGGCAACTCTGCAGCCAGGTAAAAAAAAAAATGCTCACGTCATCTCTCACGTCATCTCTCACGTCATCTCATCGTCATCTCTCACGTCATCTTGTTCATAGCGGCTCAATAGGATTTACATAGGGCAAGCACGCGCACTATGTTCTAATTATAATTCCAGGCCCCAGTTGTTCATAGAGTGGATAACCAGATGCCACGCACCTCTCAGTAACCTCTTATTTCATTATCCGCTCTTTGAACAACTGGGCCCAGATGTTTAGAAAGGAAACCCAATATATACATATTCTCCTTTTGAGAAAGCCAAGTGTACGATTTGCCTTAGCAGTGACTTCATTGATGTGTCGGACGTTCTACCTGAGGTCTTTTTAGATGCATATGCCTAGGTATTTTACATAATGATAAGTTTTATTATTGTCAAATTCTTACCAATTAATTTTCTTAATTACTATCACATATAGTTGTAATTTACATTTTACAATTGTAAAATATTATTGTAATTCAGCCCTCGGGCTGCAAGGGTAATTTTAATAAACTATCTATCTAATCTATCTCTCATCTATTTTGCATGGTCTACTTCAATTCCTTGAGCGGAATTCCATGTAAGTAGTAGTTATACTTGATGGTATTTTACAATCAAGTCTTTGTTATATAAATAGTTAAAATTTTCTGTTTGAAGTAGTACAGAATTCCTAGAAAGTGCTTAATACCTCTCAAAACAAGAAAAGTTTGAGGGGGGCTAATAATCGGATATATTTTTCTGTTTAAAGGTAGATATAGGCCCGAAGTGGGCGGGTGGGGCTTATAAGCGGCACTTTATTTACCATAGGCTCATAGGCTTCTGTTTATCGCCTTTCTGTATGATGTTTTAGGGAGAAGCAACACATGAACAGCACTTCTGCGGAATGCCGGCGCTGTTGCATGTTCACTTTCTTCTTGATGTTGACATGCTTATGATTATCTTCACTAAAATTTTTAAAGAGGTTGCCCTCAACAGATTTTTTTCGCAGATTATAATTTAGCTGGGATTAAATTCCTCTGTTTTTTTTTTTTCAAACCGAAAATTACCAGTGCATTTTTGTTTTCAGCAAGTTAAGAAGACTGATTTTGAAACCTCGGTGGGGAGGTGCGAGGGGAAAGGAAGAGCAACCTCAACGGGTGGGGGAAGGAACAACAGGGGAGCAAATCCAGAATCTATCTTCTTACCTCTCTGTACTCTAAATAGCAAAATAGACTACGATTATATGCGCAAACTTACCAATGACGTCTTTGACCATTGCTTAATTTCCTCTACCCGGGGAAAGTGGGAGGTTTGGGGTGCATGATCACCGTCAACAGTTTATATATTTAAAATTCAAACTGCTGGAAAGCAATGCACGAAAATCACCCGATTTGAAACCATAACACAATTTAAGCTTTGAACACCCCCTCTCAACACCCAATTTGCCTGTGCATGTTTGGTCAGGTGGTCTTAGCGATAGGAATATCACGGATCAATTTAAGGATTTTTTTACGTAACTAATTTTTGCTCAATTTTCACGAAATACCAATTCCGCGAAAGTCAAAGGGCATTTGGGTTATCAAGTTTATTCCGAGGTCAGATAACCAATGGCAACAAATAAAACTCCTATTTTGAGATTTATTATGATCAAACAATGAATCAGTTTTTTTCACGATACAAATTAGACTATTGCTACAATGTCATATATCTTTTTCTCTTGATTCGTACAACAGAAATTCTCAGTTACATGATATTTACAAACTGCATTAATTACATTACGCAACGGCTCACATTACCGAGAAAAGTGAACAAGGTATATTGAAAAAATCAGTTAAGAAACACACTTCTGATTTTCATTAAGGACTTTGCGTAAACTAGACCATTTTTAAATCAATGCCACTCGAAAGTATTTCATATGAAATCGATTTTCACAGAGGAATATAACTTTTTTTATACTGAAGGCTTGAGGTTCTATAGAAAACTCAGAAGAGTCCAGCACGGTTGAAGTACCAGATTATAAATACACTGATTAACTAAGAATAATAATTAGGAATAATTATGTAAAGAAAAGCCTTTTTTGACGAAAAACTATTTGCACACAATTTGTTTAAATCACACCCACCTCAGTCAGTTTATAAGTCCAACTTAAATAAATCACTATGGTCTTTGAGCAGGACATGCAAAGAAAATTTTACAATGTCTCAATTAATTCTTGTAAACTCAAAATGACCGAAAATCAAATCACTCTCATATACATATCTATTCAAAAATCTGAATGCGATGGTTATTAAAGTCCGACACTGCTATTCTGCCATCACTAAGCACAGCTGTAGATATTGGCCAATCAAACTCTCCTGTCCCATTCCCTTTTGTACCAAACTTTGTTAAAAACCTTCCACTCAGTTCAAACACCTGCACTCTGTGATTCCATCTATCACAAACTAAAAGGTGATCTGCTTTGCTCACAGACAGGCACCAAGGCGCATTGAACTCACCGTCCCAATCTCCCTGCTTTCCGAATTTATAAAGAAATTTTCCTTCTTTAGTGAAAA
Source organism: Pachyseris speciosa (assembly GCA_016490735.1). NCBI lineage: Eukaryota > Metazoa > Cnidaria > Anthozoa > Scleractinia > Pachyseridae > Pachyseris > Pachyseris speciosa. The sequence goes on from JAEMWC010000351.1 coordinate 210,235, forward strand.
CTTGTATACAGTGGCCACCGGCGTCTGATACGATAAGATTGTTGCCGTGTTGGATACAGTGAATAGGTTGGTAGAAAGAACTCTTAGTACCAATTTTACGTAAAAATGTTCCATCAGGTGAAAAGATCTTGATTAATTTATTACCGTTATCAGCAACAATAATGTTGCCATCAGTGTCAACAGACAAACCAAGAGGATTGTTAAGTTGATGATCAAGACTTCCTTCCCCTCCAAACTGGCCAACATACTCACCCTGATCCGTAAAGCGTTGAACCCGGTGGTTACCGCTGTCTGCCACTATAATGTTATCATTATGGCAAGCTATTCCAGCAAGGAGATTAAACTCTCCCTGCTGAGAACTTTTTCTACCAAACGATCTTGAGAAAATAGTGCCATTACTGTTGAATACCTGGAACCTATTGTTCCAACGATCAGCCACAGCAATCTCATTTTTCTCATTAACTGCTACCCCCCAAGGCCTATAAAACATCCCAGGAGAAGAACCTTGTTGCCCAAATGATGACACGTGTCTGTATTGTCTGGGTTGGACTTGAACCTCAAAGGGACTGCCATGAATATGTTCTCCATTTACCTTCACTGATGCCTGGCATGTTCCAGTTTCTTTGGCAAAGTAGCTGATCTTGTAAGTGCCATCTTTGTTATCTTGGACTTGCGCTGTAGTCGCACAGTCATGGCCCTGACTATTTCTGATTTCCACTGTTACACAGTCACACTCTTCGTAACATTGCTCTCCTTTAGCGCTCCTTGTTGTCATAGCAATCTGTGCTTCAAGTCCGACAGTCGCTTCACTGATTCCTTTCCCTTCAGCATCTGATTGTTGCGAGTTAGTCTTGTTAACAACACTTAAGAAGCCAATTTGTTCAACTTTTACAAAATCAAACAACTGTTGATTTTTTATGAAGACAAAAGCGGTTAAATGTCCGCCGTGAAGGTCAGCCGTGTCTTCTTCCACCGTTTCGTCAGCTTCCTGCTGAAATATTTTCTCTAAAACTTCATTTGGCTGCATTATTTGAGCGCTTGTGCTTCGCTTCAACAGTATTTCGCTTTTATAGATTACAGCTTCGTGCAATTTCACTTGTTCTTGAATCTCGTGCCTTTGCATTTCCAAACGCTCGAGCGATTCTTTGACTTTGTTTTCCACGTCATCAAAGATCTCCATCTTTTTCGCTTCAATGACTGCATAAATGCTGTCAACAAACTTATGCACATCTTTTTTCACTCTGGCGGCTTCTTCTTGAACTTTAACACAGTTTTCGTCAAATTTCGCAAGTTTGTTCACTTTCCTTTCCGTTTTTAGTTTCTGAGATTCAATTCCAGCCTTCACTTTTGCCTTGCGCTCTTGTGCAGCTTCTTCCAAAAGCATCTTAGCGTGACCTTCGTGATTTATCACAGCACAAGCGTTGCAAATGGCAACTTCACACACAGAGCAAAAGATCTCTAATTCTTTCTTCTCATGTCCTCGCTTTCCGCAAAATGATGGACGCTTTAAAATGTTCTCAAAGTCTTCATCTTGAAAGTCTTTCAAAGCCAGCGCATGGTGCTCTTTATTGGCTTTAATGCCATTATGCAGAGGCAGGCAGTCATCACACCAAAACGAACAACACTGGAAGCAATACGAGCTTTTTCGACTTCTTTTATCACAATTGCCACACTTGACGCCGTTTCTATTGCACTCTTTGATGGCCAACACATCCAACAAACTATTGATTCGAAAGTTTGTCGGCAAAGCGTTAAGATCACCGCTTACAGGGATCCTGAAGTTCTGCCTACACTCTGGACATGAAATGGTTTCTCGAATCTCGCTGGTTTCTTGAATCCTTTGCAGGCAGTGAAGGCAAAAGCTGTGTAAGCAAGGCAGCTGCTTTGGATCAGTGAACTTGGTCATACACACAGAACAGGATACTTCTTCATGCAGATTGTGCAAAAAGGTTTGAATATCCATGATAAATGTAAGGATGCGCAAAGACAGCTCTTATAACACACCTTGAAAGAACCAAAGTCCCTAAACCAATGAAGCCTTGTGATCTCGTGATGTTTATGTCGGAGTTATGATATCAGCCAATCACTGAGTCTGAATTGAAGTGTTTTGACGCTGAATGTCTTGATTCTGAGAAATGCAAAAAACATCCTGATTTCTAAGAACTGCTATTGGCCGTCACGGATAGGTGCTGACATCAATCTCTCTCGGCCTCGCGCTGACTTGTGCTTCGTTTCTAGGTTTAAGGGGTGAAAATTTTAGGTCCTTGGGACTTCCAACAATTAATATCGAGTAGTGCCTTATTTTTCTCAGGGATGGCAAAGCGGGTGAAACACGCGAACGCGTGCGAACCTCTCGCGAGCAGACGTAATGCGCGGGGAGACGTAAAAAATAATGTCCTCGCGTGTTGCATCTCGTCCGGGGAGGCAACCTTAGCGCGGACTCGCGTATTCCACTCGATCGCTTTTCTATTTTAATAAATTGTGATATTAGTATCCCATCTGACGGAATTGGTTTGTTTTGCTCTGTTATTGTCGTTGTTTTTTTTTTTAATTACAATACCTTACTGAACCTTTTTGGAAGAAAGAAGCTCGTTCCGTTCACACGGTTGTCAAGCAACCAGCAAAAGTTCTCATGTTGGTTCATCGATTCCATAGTTGGTGTACATGAAATTCAAGGAGTATTCAATGAGTCTGCAAGCACCAAAAACTGAGTTTTCAAGGAGTTTTCGCAGCAAGTTCCTTTACTGATATCCGAAGCTTGTCCTCGATTGTCTATAACAAAACAACCTAACACCTTACAAAACGAGAACCAAAAGCATACAGACTGAGGAAAAAGGCGATTATTGACAAAGATAAAGTGTTTTTATGTTTAGACAGATTCTCCCAAATAGTACTGTATACCCTGCGTAGCTGGATGTATTGTAGGCGCGCGGGGGAGGAGGAGGCGGAGCCGCTAAAAGCGAGGGGCGTAAGCCGCGAGAAACGCCTCCTCTCCATTCTCGCCGCTCATTTTAAGCGACTCTCTTTACTCTGCGCGCCTACAATACCACAAGCCACGTAGGCTAAGTACGGTTTGAAATTTTATGGAAAACGGTGGCGAGAATATGCGTTTAAAGACATGTATACTGTATCAAGGCTTTAAGAGTGTTTGGTGGACGGTGTGTGGCCAGCCTCTTGAAATCCTTACCCGTGATAAACCGTGGTTACCTATCGTCCTTGTTCTCCTTGAGCAGCGGTGATGAAACGAACTCTGGAAAGTTATGATTGGAAGACCATAAACTGAATATCGGACTTTCAGTTGAATTGCGCATTCAGTAGGGTAAATCACTGTCCTGGCCTAGTTTTCACCTCCTAAAAGTTCTGTTTTACTTCTGGCCATTTGTGCTTTTCAAACCTTGCTTGCCCGATGAATAGCTCAAGAGTACTTCTTTCTCTCAAGTTTGCATAGTTAGAGATTTTGATGTTTCGTCGCCCAACTAACATAGGCGATCACTGTACGCAAACCTATCTGTGGATCTCTAATCAATGCCAGGTTTTAATATCAAAACAACATACTCACTGGTGCACAAAATAGTATATAACGTACGGGAGCTTCTCCCCAGGACAGTTATTTGTGATGGAAATCATGAAAATGTTGCATTCCTTAGAACAAATAACAAAACAGCTTACCTCTATAAGCTCTTTGATTTTGTCTCTTTTCATATCATCATTAACTTTGCTGCCAATAGCAAACAGGAACCTGGAAGATAGTTAAGAACATCAGCAACATTACATAGAAAGATCGGCTTGCAAACAAGTTTCTATATGATATTAGTATAAATCTACCAGCGTTCTATCACAAATACCATTTTCTCACTGGCTACGCTACTCGCTATCTCTTTAACAATTAGATTATGAGCTCGAGATTTCTATCGAGTGATAGCTGTTAAGGGCGCAGCCCGAATCAGCTATCACGCATAGAAACCGGGAGCGAATAATCTAATTGTTTTGGTAGAAATCTTCTTGTCGTTCAAAACTAAAGAAGTAAATTATCTAAATCCTCCTCGAAGACACAAAATGCAAAAAAGTGGCCGCCATTATGTTGACAATAGCTACTTACTATCTATCACAGAATAGATAGCGAGTAGCGTAGCCAATCAGAGAACGGCATTCGTGATAGAACGCTGGTAGATTTATACTAATCTGTGATAGATAGTGAGTAGCAGTTGTCAACAAAATGACGGCTGCTCCTTCGTGCTTTCAAAGTGTCTGCGAGGAGGATTTAGATAATTTACTTGTTTCGTTTTGAAAGATTTGTATAAAAAAAATACAATTAGATTATTCGCTCTCGATTTCTATGCGTGATAGCTGTCAGGCAATAGAAATCTCAAGCTCATAATGTAATTGCTAAAAAGTAATGATGACAACAACAATAATAATAATAATGATAATTTTATTTACTCATTTAGAAACAATATTTACAAAAATACATTCTGCTAAAAAACAAACTCAAATAAGAGCAATAATTTTACATTAAATAGGTGTTTCTTACTTTCTTATCAACAATTTAAGTGAAAGACTTTCGAAAACAAATACAGAAAGGTTTCAGATAAAATTCGATAAACGCTTTCAAATTCTGCACTTCATATTAAAAAGTGTTTATGCATGATACTTTTTGAAAACGTTGTTAATATATGCAAAATTGCAAGTCATAGAAAAACATTATGATTAAAATGAAATGTGTCCCTTTGTTTCTTGGACACTAAACAACGTCAATGGCGCCTTCGGCAGCTGCGATTTCAATATCACAATTGTTGTAGTCAAACGCAGTGCGGCGCTTCACCCGCGATCCTCGAAGACAAACCGGGGCCGAACGAAGGAGTGCAAAGCATGTCCTTGCTCGAATCCAGGAAATTGTTTGTAAGTATTGTTCTCCTCTCTTGGCGGCTATCAGCTCAGCCAGTCGACTATGGTATCTTATGCATTCCTTCCCCATCCCTCCAGTAGTTGTAAATACAAGCGGCGTGAACGAGCCATGCTCAACATCCAACACTCTCCTCGAGTACAACCGCTTCTTGTCGTTTTCATGGATGTGATAGATCTGCTGCGGCTCCTGGTCCCTGTAAGACTCGGCATTAGGGTTGCAAACCCTCACATCAAAGAATGCCGAGCTCTGGGGATCCCAGAAGCCACGCGCCCGAATATCCAATCTTGCGTCTTGTGCTCTATTGGACCCTCTACTGAGCTGTTCTTCAGTGATGTCTTGGAGAACTGGCTCGACCTCGACGTCATTACACACAGTACTCAAGAGATCGGCCTCGAGGTCTCTCAACTCGTTATGACGTTGGATTACGAAACCCCCTCGTTTGCAAATCATTGCGTGATCTACTGTGAAGTTTTCTCCACACGCACATACTGATGGAATGTCATCGAACTGCCAATCATAACGTAACTTAACGGCATCGCGAAACTCTCTCTTACTGAGGTTAAAACCCTTTTCTTGAAGGGGAAGAACTGTGAGCCATACAGAGGAGCCTTTTTCTTGCACTAGTTTTAGAGCTCGCTTGGTCTTCCGTGGAACAATTTCACTTAGGTTCTCTAATAATAATAATAATAATAATAATAATAATAATAATAATAATAATAATAATAATTTCCGTGTTGTTTAGTGTCCAAGAAACAAAGGGACACATTTCATCTTAATCATAATGTTTTTATATGACTTGTAATTTTGCATATATTAACAACGTTTTCAAAAAGTATCATGCATAAACACTTTTTAATATGAAGTGCAGAATTTGAAAGCGTTTATCGAAGTTTATCTGAAACCTTTCTGTATTTGTTTTCGACGAATAATTGCATTATTATTATGAATTGAAATGATTTTAATTCGAACTAATTGTAGATAGAGAAGTCAGATCGTGGCGGATTGGCGTGAAGTTTTTCACTTAAATTGCTCTTATTTGAGTTCGTTTTTTAGCAGAATGTATTTTTGTAAATATTGTTTCTAAATGAGTAAATAAAATTATTATTATTATTATTATTGTTATCATTATTATTATTATTATTATTATTTAATGACCATCCAGCAACTACTGTATTTCCTTGAATAGGTGCTTATTGAAAATTTTGGCCAAAAGAGGCGCTTAATTGAGAGGGGTGCTTATTAAGTTTTTCTTAAAACAAACTGTATTTTTGCTAATGCACATAAAGGGAAGGGAAGGGACTTGCGGAAAATAGACTGTTCTCCCACATGCACTGATGCCTGTGTGTATTTAAAGCTTCAAAGATTACAAATAAGGTGACAATGGAAACAGGCTTTCATTGCATGTCTTGTCTAAGGTAATTAAGAAAGTGAGGGGAAGGGGAGGGGGGCGCTTACTGTATTTGCTATTTTGGCGCTTATTGGAGCATTGACGCTTATTTAAGGAAATACGGTATCATCAATTGACCTTCTCAATTACAGTGGAACCACACGCCAAAGTTTTCACATTATCCGGGTGTCCGTAATGAGCAGGCTAATTTGAGAGAAAATATATGACCTCTTTAGTTCTTGGGTCAACGTAAACTGTCCATTATATGCGAATGTCCTTATTAGCAGGTGTCTGTAGAGCAGGAGTCCACTGTAATATTCATGGTAAGTAAGCTGACAGCTGGCTGCATATCCCAAAACTCCCACCTTTTGTGAGCAATACTTCATTTCCATTTTAAGACAGAAAAAAGTTGCCTTATGCAACTCAACTAAAACATCATTCAACATGATAATAATCTGACTGTAATGAAAACAGACCCTCACCTGCCAGCAGATTTCTGTTTGCCTTGCTAATTTTTTCCTATAAATTGAAATAATCAGAAAAATATCTAAGGCCATTATCGTACATCAATCAATCAATCAATCAATCTATATTTATTCATGATGTTGTATCATAATATAACATGGTCTTCCTAAGAATCGTGAGAAAATTATACTAAAACTAAACTACATCAATAACCAAGCTACTTGAATAAGAGAGTGAAATACAATAAGAACTTAATATTTACAGTTACCATACAGTTACAAGAAATCTTTCCCATCCAATAAAGTTTTAAAATGATTCAAACTGGGCTGCTGTCTGATCTCTAATGGGATCTTGTTCCACAAAACAGATCCTCTGTAATGTAGGCTCCCTTAATTCGTGACTTGGTTCTTGGACTAGGGATATAACAATTTGAGAACTGAGTTAAACATCTAACACCTTAACCTCTAATAATATTACCTTCAGTATAAGTTTTTCAAAATAGGCAAAAGCATATGCCACTGTTGAAGAATCCAGCTGACATTCCTGACAGTCAGACAAAGTTAACATGTTAGACAAAACTGCAAATACAAACATGTATTCTGAAGTTACACATAAGTGTATACAAGCATGGGACTTAATTAAGTGAGCAATGCGGCCATTGAGCTTATGTGTTTCAGTAGCATGAAGTAATCAAGAATATTACTACACTAGGCTTGAAGGGATGGCAACATGGAGCAAATAGGAGTATTACTACTTCCCCTACCCCCCACCCCCTCTAATGGATGATAGTTATTCATGTGGTATTTTGGGTAGTGATGGTCACGTGATGAAGGAGGATGCAAATAAACAGTTTTACGAGAGGTATCTCTGGTGTACGCACGTGTCTTTAACTTTTCCTCACTGTTCGCTTCTGGAACTATTTAGTATACAAAATTGGCGACGAGGATGGGATCCAGAAGGTAAGCAAGGTATACATATGGCTGCAGTCATTGGTAATTTGGGTCCGTTTGACGAGAAGTCTGACAAGTTTAGCGATTACGCCGATCGATTTGAAGCATACGTCGCGGCGAATGACATCGATGATGATAAGAAAGTGAATGTTTTTCTGGCTGTTATTGGTCCAGACGCTTATAAGTTGCTGAAGAACTTGTGCGATCCTCACAATCCGAATACAAAGACCTTTACGGCGATGTCGCAGCATTTGCAGGGACATTATGAACCTGCTCCCATTGTGATTGCTGAAAGACACAAGTTCTGGACGGCTACACGAGGCGAGAGCGAGAGTGTGTCGGAATTCGTCGCCAGATTGAAGAAACTGGCTTCGACATGCAGCTTCGGTGAGTTTCTACTTCAAGCCCTAAGAGATAGGCTAGTCTCTGGATTACATCCAAAAATGTCCAGAACTCAGCGTCATCTCTTGTCGATAAGAGATCTGACTTACGCTGTTGCACGTGACAAATGCATTGCAGATGAAATGGCGGGCAAGGCGAATCTAGAGCACATGGGAGAGTCGGCTAAAAGCGAGGTCAACAAGGTTCAGGATGTTTCTTTCCTAAACACAAAGAACATCACTACTGGATATAATCAAAGGCAGAGTGGTGGAAACACCGACAAGTGCAAATCATGTGGAAGTGTGCAGCATAGATCGGAATCTTGCAAATACAGAAATGCCACGTGTCATCACTGCCAACGCAAAGGTCATATTCGTCCGGTGTGTAAAGCTCGATTGTCACAAATGCAGCTAAAAGGAAGATCAAGTGGTCAAAAGAGTGCTAAGCTGAACAGTTGCGATTGCAACTCAGATGATGAAAGTGTGGGGAGCGATAATCATGTGAGTGAGACGCCTGTGAATGCAGATGAAGTAGGTGCGTTTGGTTTATACAAAACTGGAACTGAACACTTGTCGACTGAGTTTGTAAACAGCGTTAAACCGTATGTAGTAGATGTTCAGTTAGGTAAGGCACAAGTTAATTGTAAGATGGAAGTAGACACGGGAGCATCTCGTTCTACAGTGTCAAAACGTGTGTATGATTCTGTATTATCTGATTATCCCCTTCAGCATCCGGGGGTGATTTTGCATAATTATTCAGGTGAAAAGATTCCTGTTGTGGGAAGAATTTCTGTTCCAGTGAAGTATGGTAATCAAGAAGAAATCCTTGATTTAATTGTTGTTGAAGGAAATCTCCCTGCCCTGTTTGGGCGAGACTGGTTAAGTAGAATAAAACTAGATTGGAAGAACATGTTTGGAGTTAAGGAAGAAGTCGTTGAGAATAAGTTTTCTGTTCCCAAATCTGAGACCTTTCCGGCAGAATTCAACAGTCTGTTAGAAAAACATAAAGAACTATTCAGCAGTCATGGCTCTGGCATCAAGGGTTTCATTGGTTCTTTGAAACTTAAAGAGGGTGCCAAACGAGTGTTTATGAAGGATAGGCCGGTCCCATACTCGCTCGTAGAAAGAGTTGAAAAAGAATATGATCGACTAGTGCAGTCAGATATTCTGTATCCGGTATCCTGTAGTAATTGGGCAAGCCCTGTAGTGCATGTCCCTAAATCTGACGGTTCCATAAGAGTGTGTGGGGATTATAAGGGGATTAATGAGCGCATAGAGGATGATGTGTACAAACTGCCTAATGTGCAAGACATGTTTGCTATGCTATCTCAAGATGGGGCGAGCCCTGATACATTTTCAGTAATTGATTTGGCCAGTGCTTTCAATCAGTTGTTTTTGGATGAAGAGTCGTCTGAATTGCTTACCATCAACACTCGGAAAGGTTTATTTAAATCCAAGCGATTGTGTTTTGGTGTGAAAACTGCCACTTCCCAGTTTCAGAGGGTGATGGATTCAATCTTGTCAGGTATTAAAGGTGTGTTAGTGAGAGTAGATGACATTCTGGTGGCAACATCAGGTGGAGTCACTGCTCATATGGGAGTTATCAAACAGGTCTTGAGTAGGTTGGCCAAACACAATGTTAGATTAAATGGCCAAAAGTGTCAGTTCTTCCAAGCTCAAGTGAAGTACATGGGACACATTTTGAGTAAACATGGAATCAGTCCAATTAAGAGCAAGCTGGATGCTATTCGATTAGCACACAGACCTCAAGATGTGTCCCAGTTGAGATCATTTTTGGGAATGTTGAATTACTACTTAAAATTCATCAAAGACTTCTCATCTAAATTGCACCCACTGTATGAGCTTCTCAGTAACAAGACTGAGTGGTTTTGGACCAAGGAATGTGAAGCGGCTTTTATATGGGCAAAAGAAGTTCTTTCAAGTGAACAGGTTTTGGTCCATTATGACCCCCAAAAACCTCTTCTACTGAGTGTAGATGCCAGTCCATATGGGATTGGAGCTGTGTTGAGTCATCGCATGGAAGACGGCACTGAGCGGCCAGTAGAGTTTGCTTCTCGCACACTTAGTAGTGCAGAAAAGAATTATGCCCAAATAGAAAAAGAGGGGTTGGCCATAATTTTTGGTGTTAAGAGATTTCAGCTTTACCTCTATGGCCGAAAATTTACATTGGTAACAGACCATCAACCCCTAACTCGGATTTTTGGTCCTAAATCTAGTATTCCCCCCTTGGCTGCAGCTCGTTTGCATCGTTGGGCAGTTCTCTTGTCTGGATATGACTTTGATATTGTATTCAGAGACTCTGCTGGCAATGCAAATGCAGACTTCTTCAGTCGATTTCCACTATCATCTCAGGCTGATGATGATTTGGATCCAGATGAACACTATGTGTGTGCATCTATGACGGATGACTTGCCCGTAACTGCAGTGGAGATAGGTGAAGGTACAAAGAAGGATAGCCTACTTGCCAAAGTGTATGAATATACATCCCCGGGTTGGCCAGGTAGCTGCCCTAGTCCAGAGCTTAAACCTTTTTGGGTTCGCAGAGATGAGTTGGCTTTGGAAAATGGATGTCTTTTATTGGGCAGACGGGTCATCATACCATTCAAATTTCAAAAACGCTTGTTGGAAGAATTGCATGAGTGCCACCCAGGGATGTGCCGTATGAAAGCACTTGCCAGGTCCTTCGTGTGGTGGCCTGGAATTGACCTTGATATAGAGGACAAAGTAAGGCTTTGTAATGTTTGTACTAAGGCACATCAAACCCCTAAAGCAGTTCCCTTATTATTGTGGCCTTGGTCAACTGAACCTTGGCAAAGAATTCATGTTGATTATGCTGAGGTCAAGGGTCAACAATTTCTTCTTGTGGTTGACAGCCATTCTAAATGGATGGAAGTCTTTCCTATGAACAGCACTACTGCACATGCTACTATAGAGGCCTTAAGAGCTCTGTTTGCTAGATATGGGCTGCCACATGAATTAGTCAGTGACAATGGCCCACAGTTTGTTGCTGGAGAATTTAAAACATTTTTGGAGATGAATTGCATCAAGCACACTTTATGCCCTCCTTATCATCCCTCCACTAATGGTTTGGCTGAGAGACATGTTCAGACCTTCAAACACATGTATCAGTCTTGTCCTGATAAGGGGACCGTTCAGCACAAAGTGGCTGATGTCCTGTTCCGCTACAGAAACACTCCCCACACCACAACAGACAAGACTCCTGCACAGCTGTTTTTGAAGAGGGAACCCAGAACACACCTCTCCTTGGTAAAACCCAGTTTACAAAGGCATGTAGAAAAGAAACAACTTGCTGCAAAGTTGTACAGGGATGGGCTTAACCCAAAGGTGCGAGTTTTTGATTTGTACCAGCCAGTCAGGGTTAAAAACACCAGGGGAGGGAGGGAGAGATGGATACCGGGTACAATTGTGGCTGTGAAGGGACCAGAAACTTATTTAGTTCGAGTTCCAGGTAACAATCGTCGCTTTGTGCATGCTAATCACTTGATACCTGATGATGCTCGAGGAATGAGTGCCTATAAGGAAGTGGTCTCACCAGAACTGGTAGAGTATAATCCACCATCAGATTTTCAGAGGGAACCTGTCATTCCCATAACTAGGTCGCAAGTTCAGTCTGAAGTAGACAATGAGGTTTCTCGCAAGTCTAGTGTTATCTCTTTACCTGTTGTTAATGATGATGGTGATTTAGGAGGCGACCACTGTGTTCACAGTCCTGATCCAGTGATCACCAAAACTAACATGCCTAGTCACTCTGAGTCTAGATCAGGCCAAGTGGTTACACGATCGGGACGGGTGGTCAAGCCTCCCGACAGATTGAGTTTATAGTAGATTTTTGTAAGTTGCGTTTGTTAAGAAAACTGTATAGGAAGGAGGAAATGTGGTATTTTGGGTAGTGATGGTCACGTGATGAAGGAGGATGCAAATAAACAGTTTTACGAGAGGTATCTCTGGTGTACGCACGTGTCTTTAACTTTTCCTCACTGTTCGCTTCTGGAACTATTTAGTATACAAAAATTCACACTCGACACCCAACTCTCTGTAAGTAGGAGTATTATTACCCCTCTCCCTCTGATCTGTCCAGTTTGATGGCTGCAGAGGATGCTTGTCCCCCATGGAATACCCAGCAGGAGCAACTAACAGTATTATGAAACCCCCTTAGTAGGGTTGTTAGTCCATGACAAGATAACAAACATAATTAGGGGGTGGTACTTTCCCCTTCCCTCCACTCCCTTGCAGCCCTTTTCTGGATGAAAACGTTTTATGGATATGTGGGTACTTGAGCCTGAGCATTAGCTATGCCATGCTGATGAGGCCTAACAAGGCCGAAACAGCTGTCCATGGCTGCTAATGCTTGGGCTCAATCTTTGCTTTGGTAGATTTAAGGGGTAATGCCCGCTACCATGTGGCCTTAGTGCCTTTAGAGTGGCTTCAGCTTACCAAATCACATTAATTTGTGAGGTATATCCTTTTCTGGATGGGTGCCTTGTCTGTCGCAGAAAAACCATTGCTATCGGAGATATATACCGATACTCCTTAGAAGGGGTGCTTGTCCATCACAGCAAAACCAACGTCAAGATGTTGGTAGTAAATTACAGCTGCCACCTACATCGGATATCGATGTTGCTCAATCAGAAGAAACCCAGCATAATGATACAGGATACACAGTGCAGAGTAACTTGGAGTATCAATTGCTGCTTCTAGCTTTCCAGCGAGGGTGAGGGGGGAAGGTAGCCTCTCAAGCAGTCGTTTTTTGGTGAGTCGTATTTCACCTCCTCTCCACAAACGCCTGCTTACCCAAAGCCAACATTCATTTCCCGTTGTTTGGCTTGTGGACATCCTAGCCAATCATGATCAAGCAACTGTCCAGCGATGACAAGTAGAATTAATCCTAATGAGTGCTTCTTTCTCTTGTGAATTTGTAAATGTATCAAAGTGCTGGGGCTGATTTGTTTTTGAGTAATATTTTTTGACAGTTTTTGAGTAACATGATGTGTTACAAGAGACTTAAAATTTGAAAATGCAAATAAGAATTTAGACGCGACCAAGTTAGAAATCTGAAGCATTTATCAGTCGATCAAACATAGAGTAAACGACATGAAATTATCACACATAGGACAACAACAAAGCTCGATCTCTCGTGGTCCTGCATTAAATCAGATGAAATTCACCTATGGCACAACAACACCAAAATGTCCTAGAAAAGCGGTCAGACAATAATTTATGTTATCAAACACTGATGGCACAGACTCTGCCACATAAGTTTGTACTTTTTTCTTCAGTTCACACAAAACGGACGGTAAAATTATGCAGCTTGCTGCCTGCTGCTCACTCAATCCAATGTGTGCTATGGTCTACCGATGGCAAAGTCTCCTTCCTCCAAATCACTAAGACTAACCGCGCGAAAATACTCCAATACTTCTTGTTCTGCCTTGGCCCTTCATCAAAGTCAAAGAGAGGTGACACAACAGCTACAGCATGTCGACCAGGAGTAGTGGCGAGGATGCTATATCGAAGATTGAAGGTGAAGCTTGATAAATAAGTGACTTTCTGTAACTAGTCAGCAAATTGCCAAAAATATCATTATTTCCTCTAACAAATTCTTACACTGAAGTCAGTTGATAGGCATTTAAACAAGAAGTTTTGAACGTAGCTCTAGCACATGGTGATAAGAGCTTCCTCAAGTTCTGTCTCCACCATGTTGAACAATTCCTGCAAAAGCATCCTGAGGCCAAGGTCAACCTTCCAGAATTTAGTAGGTAAAATGTGGTTGGCTAAGCGGCGGGTAAGGAACGTTCACTTCGGGTAGGGAGGCGTTTTTGAGGAGAAGGTGAAATACGAGTCCCCTAAAAACTACTGTGTGGGAGGCTAGTGGGGAAGAGGCTAACGAGGAAACAGTATGTACAACATAGACAAGAAGTATAAATCTACTAGCGTTCTATCACAAATGCAGTTCTCTGGTTGGCTACGCTACTTGCTATCTATTTCCCTGTAGACAGTGAGAAGCAGATGTCAACAAATGGCGGCCACTTCTTTACATTTTCGCTCTCTATTTCTATGCATAATAGCTGATTCAGGCTGAGCCCTCATAAGCTATCACGCAACAGAAATCTCAAGCTCATAATCTAATTCTTAAATACACAATGGCCAGGCATGAATTGCAAACCTAAGAATCATCACTCTACAGATTAAAAACCCAATTAACAGTACAAACTAAGACTAAAAGAAAGCACACTTCTATATAAAATTACATGTCTATGATGCAAAACATACTCCACTCTCATAGAAGATTACCTGCGTTGAGGTAATATTTCAGAAATATCTTTCTTTAGGCTACAAAGAACAAGTAAGGAAATTAAAGAGGATTAAACTGAATTTCTTGTCGTATAGTAAAACTGAAAATCTTCTTCAACACAAACTCTCAGTCTTAAAGCTTTAAAACAAGCAGCCTGGTTGTTAGAAAGCGAAATGATGCTAGTACAAAATTTAATATACATGTAATTATCCAGAGTTTTCATAAAGGGCAAAATCATAACATGGAAATCTTTCTTAATGCACACAGTGTTTAGATAGTGATCAATACAAACTACAAATCAGACAGCTAATTAGACTGAACAAGTAATAGACATTTAACATTTATTTACTAGATCTATTTAAAAAAACAGCGCATTTGACCTTTTTTACAGGGCTTACTACTTTGCACTCTACAAATGCTATTAGTTGCGGTTACATTAAGGTCTTTTACCACGGTAAAATCCCTTTTACCGCAGTAGAAAGTAAATTGTGTGTGTAACCGCGATTTCCCGAGGTAAATTTACTGCGGTACGTATCCATAGAGACGTCAAAAACATCAAAGGAGGTGACTATGACATCTCCCAAGGTTTTTACCTCGGGCTTTGAATTCTCAAGATAAAATGGCCAATCAGGAAGAGGCGTTTGACAACTACAAGGTGTGATTGACAGCAGGTACTACAGAGCAAGTTTCATGGTGAAGCACGTTGTTTTCTCCATCATGGCACGATTTTGTGCATCCTTGTAAGTATATTTTTGTAAAATGTACGCTCAGTATTTCACCAGCCTAAAATTTTTTCAGAAAGATAACTTTTTTTTTTCATTTTGCGGGGCAGGAATTCAGGCAAGCAAGTGACTCTTTATACAATGACTATTTCTTCAACAGATGAAACAACATGGACGTTCCAACAATTCAGCCTGGTACATTTATTAAGTTGTACTACAACTGCTTATTCATACGAAATGCCCATAGCACCAAGCTTTTGGCCTGGAAATCACATGCCGTTCTTTCATCCCAGGGAGACTCCTGGACAGCATCAGGCATCAAGCAGCAGCCGCGAAAGTCCAGTTGGGTGTACGCAAACTCAAGTGAGTGAACCACAGCAGCAACCACAATCTCACGCTAAACGTTGGGAATCTACAGAAATCAGGATTCTCATCGCTGCATTCAAAGACAACTTCGAAGATCTACAGATTGAAGATGAAAAATCCCCGTGGAAAAAAGCTATCTGGGAAACGATTCATCAAGACTACCTGGACGCGTGTGCTGAGGCAAAGATAAAAACAAAAAAAATTAGCACAAGCAAATTAAAAGAGAAATGGAGGTGGCTATTTGACAAATACAAATCAGTTTGCAACAACAACAAAAAAACCGGGAGAGGAAGAGAAAGTTTTGAGATTTTTGAAGCGATCGACGAGTTCATGGCCAATGTCCTGATAAGGTGAATCCCAGATTTGTAAAAGAAACCTGCGTTACTGTGAATGACGCAAGTGATTTGTCTGGCGAGACGTCCATCAACGGCAACACAATTCAGCAAGATGAATCAAAAAGTGTTGGAGATGGGAAAAGGTCTGGCGATAGCATGGACAGCTGCCCCCCAAAGAAACAGAAAAAGAAGAAAAGTAGAGATGGAGACAATGATGACATGGAAAGTGTATTGGTAGGAATACTTCAGGCTCAACAAGCGGCTATCGAAAAATCGGAAGCAAACGACAAGCAGATATGGAAACCATGATTAATTTACAAACAAGTGCAGAAAAAAGACATTGATCAAGAATTTATTACCTCTGTTCTGGGAAAACTGGGGGACATTTTCACTTCAAAATGAGCTTTCGTCATTCAAAATATGCACTTGTTGGGTTCATGTGAGTTTTTTTGATGGACATTTGTCTGTAATTTTTATGAACTCTTAGGTTTAGGTAAGCTTATCAGATCGCTCAAATGAAATGATTGCCCGTCAGTTATGAACGAACATTTTTTCGCATACATCAAGGGACATTGTGCTTTTTAAAAATCTATTGAGTGCTAGCTCAGTGAAATTCATGTTGAGTTGAAGTTTAATGCACATATAACATTCAGCAGAAAATGTAACTTTCCATTTGCTTTTATAACAACGAGATAGAAAGTAAACGTTTTACAAAGTGCCGTTGTTTTCACAGGGTAGCCAGATAATCGACAATAACCTGCCGAACTTCGCTTGTTTGTGTGTGTAAGACATCGTAGTCTTGTTCTTCGTCATCAGGATCGTCCCCACAGTCATCATTCAGAGGATCGAAATCATCGCCCAGCAAGATGCATAGGTTATGTAGCACACAGCATGCTATAATTGTGTCGGGAATTCTATTTGAATTCTCATCGATACGTTTCTCTAGTACTCGCCATCTTCCTTTAGTTGATCCAAATGCATGTTCCGAGACTATCCTTGCTTTTGAAAGCTCTTTGTTAAAATTTCGCCGGTCTCGGGTCAGTGCTCCATTGTCTCTGAAAGGAAGCTGAAGCCATGACTTGGAGGGATATGCAGAATCACCAACAATCAGTGGGCGAATAACTGTATCATTTAAATTTAGAGTAGGCTCTCCTAAAATATCTCCATCTTCAACTGCCCTGAATAGATTACTCATCCTTAAGACTCTTGAGTCATGCATGCTCTCCAGATAACCTGTTGATGCGGCGAGGTAAAGTCCCGACGAATCAACTACACTGTATCTCTTGGAGAACATAACTATAAAAATGTTTGCGGTTATAATAGTCCTCGTGTTTCATTTCTGGAGCCTTGATAGGCACTGATGGCTGCCATCAATTCCGGCAACCACATTTGGAATTTTGCTCTTGTTTGAAAAACCTGTGATCTTGCTGTGCACTTCCGCCCTGGTGTTTGGAAACTTTATAAATTGGTTTTTCAAGAGGCGGAGTTCTTGAACAAATTCATGGCAAGAGTTAACGACAAAAGATTTTGAAAGCCCAAACACCAGTCCGCATGCCTGAGCGATATCATTCGCCAGTCGCTGGCCTCCACAGACTGGCACAAAGTCTTTTTTCGACAGGAATAGCATTTCTCATCCAAGTATCTTGCCGGCGAATAGCAGGACCAATTAGTCTACAAATGTAGTGGAAGGTATGTCTTGATACCCTGAAATTTCTTTATTTACCTTACTTTACTTTACTTTACTCAACTTTAATTATACAGATCTTAACATACAACACAAACCAAAGATAAATTAACAGTTAAAATAACTATAGAAATACAAGATCTGAATAATTAGGTCAGTTTATACAGAACACGAAGATTCCTTATAAAGATAAACTGCCTCAATGTAGCTCAAACAGTTTACAAAAGCATACAAAAGTATACAAAAATATATCATTAATTAATTAATTAGTTCATTAATTACAAAAATCTGTCCTTATTTACATTAAATTTATTAAGATAAAAATTATTAATGCTATTCTTAAATGATGAAAAATGTTCAATTGTTCTGATGTCTAGTGGTAGGCAATTCCACAAGTCTACAATACGATTAAAAAAAGAAAACTTAAAAACATTGGTTTTAAAAAGGCCCTTCACCAGCGTACCTTCACTATTTCTGATATTATATTTGGGTGTTTTAAAATTTACATATGACAAAACATTAAAATCTATATAACCTTTAAGGCATTTGAAGAAAAAACAAAGATCCAAAATCTCTCTTCGATATTCTAAAGGTAAAAGTTTTAGTTTAACAAGTCTCTCAGGATAACATAAGTCAGTTTTCAAGATCAGTTTAGTTGTACGTCTTTGTACACGCTCAAGTGCAGTAATCTTTTCTTTGATGTAAGGTGACCAGACCTGTGAAGCATACTCCGATTGTGGTCAACTAAGTGATTTGTATAAAATTATTAATGTTTTCTGATCACATTCGTTGGTACAAGTTCTATTGATCATGCCCAACATTTTGTTGGCTTTACTAATGATGATGTCAATGTGATTATTCCAAGATAACTTGGTAGAAACATGTACACCAAGGTCTTTCTCAGTTGTGACAGACATAATCTGTGAGCCATTAAGTGTATAGACTGAATCACAATATTCTTTTTCCTTGAAATTGCAAGATATTTGCATTTCTTTGAGTTAAACTGCATGAAATGATCAATTGACCAATCGTTTAGATTTGACAGATCACTTTGTAGTTGTTGAACATTATTGGTGTTATCTATTATTCTGAAGCATTTCGTATCATCAGCGTACAGTTGTACAGTGGTGCCTGAGTGTATAGCTTTAGGGGCCGTATTTACATAAATTATAAACAATAATGGTCCCAAAATGGACCCCTGAGGCACTCCTGATGATATTGGTAACAGGGACGATTCACAACCGTCAATGACTGTTCTGTGGTGTCTACCTGTTAAATATGATCTAAACCAAGAAAGGACTTTACCTTTTACACCCCCATCGAACAACTCTTTCAGTAAACAAACAATTGAATGAGACCGAGTCAAAGGCCTTACTATAGTCCAAGAATAAAGTGTCAACTTGCTTTCTTTCATCGAGTGCTTTCTAATTAGCAAAAGCATTAGTAGATCGTAGGAGACTGGTAACACGAGAGCGTCTACTCATAAAGCCGTCTTGCAGATGGTAAATATGTGGTTGACAAAAGGGAAAAACATGTGTAAACACACATTTTTTCAAGGATTTTTGATACAATCCACAACAATGATATTCCTCTGTAATTTTCAATCACTTCTCTATCATCAGACTTGAAAACTGGGACCAAATTTGCAGTTTTCCATACTTTTGGGAAACAACCACTGTCCAGTTGTTTATTGAACAGGGTGCAGAGGGGAACAGACAACGACTTTGAACATTCCTTCAACAGACGTGATGTTATTCCATCCGGTCCACAGGATTTGGAAATGTTCAGCTGATCAAGAAATTCCATGACCATAGACGGCGAAAGTGTGATGTTATTCAAAGACTGGTTGTCATTATGACAGTCACTGAGAAAATAGTCCTCGTGAAGGGGAGGACAATCATCTCTCTTGAAAACTGAGTTGAAGTAGTTGTTGAATAATTCTGCTTTTTCTTGGGCATCAGAGACTTTCACTCCGTTGTATTGCAGAGATGTTGTAATCCTTTTGTTCTTGTATTTAGCTTGATGATAGGCCCAGAATCGCTTGGGATTTTCTGTCAAAGTTGATGACAGACCTTTGAAATATTGCTTACGCTTTCATTTAATAAGCGATTTGAGTTCCGCACGATGCAATCGAAATATTTCCCAATGATCATCAGAAGATGACTTTTTATCCCGCTTTCTAAGTCTCTCTTTCTTTCTAACAGCTTTAAGAACTTCAGCATCAATCCATGGAGCGCTATTAGCTGATTTTATCTCAATCTTGGGAACACAATCACTGACAGCTGCAAGAAAAAGATCCATCCACTTGACAGTTGAAGAATCCATGTCATTTTCATCATAAGCTACATCCCAAGGAATATAATTTAAGAGTTCTTGCAATCCGCCAAAATCAGCATCCTTATAGTTAATAATAACGTTTGAATGGCTTGATGCGCTTCAGTGGAATGATAATGTCAAAAGTAATTAGCATATGGTCTGAGGAAAATTCTCCGGAGAGAATTGTAATGTACCTAACAAAATAATTCAGGAACAGAAGTAATAAGCAAATCAAGTATTGTCGAACTGTCATTCACACAGTCATCTAGTTGGAGAATTAATAAGTTGAGACCAGTAATTCAATAAATATAGAGTCAAAATTAGAAGGGGAACTATAGTTCGACCAGTCCACCTTAGGAAAATTAAAGTCGCCCAAAATAAAAATGTTGTTCACTCCAGTTGGATGAATACTGTATAGAACATTCACGAGATCATTTAGATAATCATAGTCCATGTTCGGTGGACGATAAAAAGCAGCAATCATCAATTTTGAATTGTTAATTCCAGTTAATTCGCACACTACGACATCAACGTTTTCATTTTCAAGATCACGACGACGAACTGAAATAAAGTCGGATTTAACACAAAGCATGACACCCCCGGGCCTCCTTTTCTGTTCGTCTTGTAATATTGTGCTGGATCACTTGAGAAAGTCTGTCCTCGACAAGCACCTACTCATAAGAAGAAAGCAAACCAGGCAAAAAAAAAAACAATTAATGAAGAAATGCCTGTCAACGAATGGCAGAAAAAGTCAAGCATGTCATAAAGAACTAAAACGCTTGGTAAGACCTTAACATGTACTTTATACTTTAGAAATAACCGAGGGAACAACTTTATTAATTTTAGACATTTCCGCATAATCTGGCATTATTTCCGCATAATCGACACTTTCTTCCGCATATGAATGTTGTGCCGCGTAGCACTAGGAACACAAATAGTGGAACAGAGAATTAACTCTGAAGTGTAAATTAAAGTGCTACTTAAACCCATGAATAACCCACTGGGCGTTAGCCCTAGTAAAGGGAAACAGGGAACCACACGAGGCAAAGAAAAAATCTTTTGACCTCGGTGGGAATCGAACCCACGACCTCCGGATTAGATCTACCGTTACTCTACCGTTACCGTTACTCTACCGTTAGCTCAGTCGGCAGAGTAACGGTAGATCTAATCCGGAGGTCGTGGGTTCGATTCCCACCGAGGTCAAAAGATTTTTTCTTTGCCTCGTGTGGTTCCCTGTTTCCCTTTACTAGGGCTAACGCCCAGTGGGTTATTCATGGGTTTAAGTAGCACTTTAATTTACACTTCAGAGTTAATTCTCTGTTCCACTACTTTCTTCCGCATAATCTGGCCGAAAATTTCCGCATAATTTTCCATTTTTTCCGCACCCCATCAGATGGCCTGTTATAAGAGCCAAGCTAGAAGTCTAGAGTTGACTCCAAGGAGTTTAATTTTGACTTTCTTAAAACAACCCACACCTAACATGCATTAAGTTGATATTAACTGACTAAAGGTAGACAAGAAAAGTACCTTCTTAGTTTAGTGAGTGTGATATTGAGGTTAAGAAACTATTCTCTGAATTGCTCATTCAAGTCCTTTTTCAGTTCTGAGGGTTTTGTATAAGCTACCATGGATACCTATAGACATAATTAAGACAGACAGGGAAGAGATAAGATGACAATTTACAGCAATCTCATCATCACCATCATCATCACCACAACCACCACCACCACCACCACCACCATGATCAACATCGTCACCATCACCTCAACTGTTACCATCACCAGCAGAACGCACCACCTTCACCACTTCATGCAATGTGGCAATCACTACAGGGCTGGCATCTGGCATTAGTCAGAGTAAAATCTATAAAGTCCCCCTTGGCCGTGAAAGGGTTAGGGAGATGGTTTTTAACCCTTTCAGCACGAAGGGGCCTCCCTTTGACGAGTAAAATCATCTGGCTTTAGCCAGAGTAAAATCTATAAACTCCCCATTGACGGCGAAAGGGTTATGGAGATAGTTAGGAAGATAGTTTTTAACCCTTTCACCACCAAGGGGTCTCCCTTTAATGAGTAAAATCGTCTGGCGTTTATAGGTAAAATCTATAAGTTCCCCTTGGCAGTGAAAGGGTTAATAAAACACGAATTAGGGAATTAATGAATGGCTTCAAAGCATTACAGTACTGTTCATCTATCCATTCTTTCACTAAATATAAAGGCACTCATTAAACATTAATAAAATTTCTTTGTATTTTCTTTATGTAGTATTTTCTTTTTGAAATCATGTTATCAGACTGCGAAATTCAATTTCCCTTGAGAATTATTGCCTTGTTACCAAACAAACACACACCTACCAAGTACGAGGCAAGAATTAAAACCTTCCTGTGGCGGCCTGATGTCAACTCAGGATCATCCAGTAAATGTGGGTCATATCCACTCAGTGAACTAAAACCAGCATCTGGACTGTCTTCAATTTTAAAAGATAAAAAGATTGAAGAACACAACATCAGCAAAACACTAATTAAAGAAAAAAGAATACAGCAAGCAGCGCTACGCCAAGGTGATTCCAACCAATGTGTATTTTGATCAATTACCGGTAAGCTAAAAATTAATTATTACGCACTAAACAATACTTTCCTGTCACACTGTTTGTACATGGTGCTAAAATTTTTGAGTCTGTGATGAAATCTGATTATTTCGTTTTTGGAATTTCCAAAGAAGCCTAATGTTTCATTTCCTTTGTTTCAGGATTACAACAATTCATTTCAAGAAAGAAAAACTTATCAACCAGAATCAACTTAATTTTATAATAATGTAAATAGTTTTTCTGAGGTTCGAGTTTGCAGACAAAATCTTCAAGTATGACCACTAAAATAAAAGCTAAGTACAGAGCAACACTCTGATATGAATCTCGGTACATGTAGTTCTCAGACATTTTTATTCCACGGAACTCACAAAAACAGAGTGACTCACTCGACTAAGTATACACGAATGACGTCATGACTATTCACCAGACCCCAGAATTTTAGTGAGAAAGGCTCAACTTTCACCGCATTTTCAAATAAGTTCCTGCTACTTTTAGTAAATTAGTTTCCCCTCAAAATGTTTTTCAAAACACCAATTTTCATATCGGAGAAAAAAAAACTGGCTTTGAAATTTCGCTTCATGGGCACTTTAAAATAACTAGCAAGAACATGATGGCTGTGTTCTCAACATCTGCCTCAGTTCAGATGACTTGCTATTGGGCAGTGACGTTAACAGGACTCGAGACTATTTTTTCAGCTTATTAGCCTAGTGGCTAGTGAGAGGTTTGATTCACTAACCAAAACAAAATTTTCACTAGCCAGACGTCTTTGCCAGACGTTAATCCTGTCAAGCAGTTTCAATATAGGTACTTTCTTTTTCAACCACAATACTGACATACAACTTATCAGCTTTTTGGAACTAAGTATGTTTGACATTTGAAAGTATTATATTAAAAATAATAATCTTTTTTCACCGTAAATTAATTCTTTAAAATACCTTGAAGAGACACCGTGATACAAATTTAACATAGCTATTAAACCGAATATTGAAAAAACTTTGAAATTGGAATTCTTACGTCTAGTACTAAACAGTCTCTAAATTGAACAAAGCAGCTTAAATACAAACATGGATGCTCTTTTGAATGCAAAATGCGATTTGAATTTTAATGGATTGAAATAAAATAACTCAATTGAATGAAGACAAATTATTTGAATCACATCAATTATTCATCACGTCTCACCCCATAATGATATTGCTTTGGAAACACCATTAACAGAAATGCGTTTAAGACAGAGTATTTTGCCATTTCAGCCGTCTCAGTGTGTGTCACAGCCGGCGCGTGGTGAAAAGAGAAACACCTTGAAAACCTTGCCTTCAAAGAAATAAATTGCCAATAAACGGCACATAATAAGCACTACTCCATAATGAAATTCAACATTGATAAGACAGTATTCTACCGTTTCAATCGAATTTACACACCTTATAGAGTTATTACATTTTTGTTTGTTGTGACGGCATAAATTCAAATTAAATGAAAAAGTCAATCAATTGTTCGCTTGCACGACTCAATTTGCTTTTGTGATACATATGAAAAAAAATTAATTTTCATTTGGTTTCCTTCTGGTCCTCCAGTGCTTAGAACTTTTCACTAGCCGTTAGTCTCGAGCCCTGGCTAAGCCAGTGGCTTTCTCTATCTCTTTCAAATATAGGCATAACCTTGAAGGGACGTAAAACTACCCACACAATGATCACAAGTCAGTAAAGCCCCGTTCAAACGGTAATGATATATAGTTGATGATAGTCGATGATAGTTTTAACTATCACGCGTGTTTGAACACAAATTATCATGCACTATCATCGACTATCATCAGCTATCATTTACTTTGACCTGCTCAAAAATCTCATGATAGTCAATGATAGTTTCCGCAGTTTGACCGCGCGGACGATAGTTGATGATAGTTGATAATAGTTTTGGACCTTTTAACTATCATTGACTATCATGAGCTGTTTGAACGAGGCTTAAGGAACACTTTCTCTAGAGACATTGTCTATCCTACTTTAGTATAAATCTACTAGCGTTCTATCACGACTACACTTCTCGCTATCTATTCTGTGATAGATAGTAAGTAGCTGTCCTTAACAAAATGGCGGCCGCTTCTTCGTGTTTTCGAAGTGTCGGCGAGGAGGATTTAGATAATTCACTTGTTTAGTTTTGAACTGCTAGTACATTTACACTAAAACAATTAAATTATTCTCTCTCAATTTTAGGCGTGATAGCTAATGAGGGCTGCGCCCTCATCAGCTATCACGCGATAGAAATCTGGAGCTCATAATCTAATGGTTAAAAACATCTGCAGGTTGGGTGGAAACTGGGTGATGGCTAACCACCAGTCCCTTCAAAAGCCTTGGTTGGGTACGGAAACTAACAGTCACATGACATAACAATCACATGACTGTTGGCGCTTTCCTCCTATCAGTGGAAAGGAATGAATGGGGATTTCGCTTGGAGGATGGGTGGGGTTCCAATTTTACCGATATTTAAGTATCCATGAAAAAAGGGTGTCGATGTTTTCAGAAAAAACACTTTTATCTTTCTCAACATCACGTACTACTAGATGTTCTCGGAATCGGTCAACTAATCGTCTTCCTGTTGCGCCGATGTATAACTTTTTGGCGAAACAGAAGAAACCTCAGGTTTTATCAAACCAAACATTCCCAGTACATTTTTGTTTTCAGCAAGTTTGAAACTTCGGTGGGGAGGAGGGAGGGGGAAGGAAGAGCAACCTGACGGGGAGGGGAAGGGACAACAGAGGAGCAAATCCAGAATTCATCTTCTTCCCTCCCCGGATCCAAAATACCAAAATAGACTACGATTATATGAGCAAACTTACCACTGGCGTCTTTGAGTAGTGCATAATTTTCTCTAATCGGGGGATGGGGAGGATGAGGGCTGGGAGGCGTCACATTTATTTATTTATTTATTTATTTACGACATGTAGAGCGATGACAAACCCAGGGAGGACAAAGGAATACGACACGAGGTCCCTTACAAAGCCAAGCCTCCTGGTCAGAGGCGGAAAGACAGTATAATTAAACAGTATATTTAAACAGAAAGTTCTAACAGCAAGAACTAAGATCCAAACGAATAATAATAATAATAATAATAATAATAATAATAATAGTAATAAGATAATAGTACTACTACTACTATTACTACTACTACTACTACTACTACTACTACTAATAATAATAATAATAATAATAATAATAATAATAATTATAATAATAATAATAATAATAATAATAATAATAATAATAATAATAATAATAATAATAAACAAGAAAATAGGGATTAGCACGTGCACTGAGATGCCAGGTTAGGTCGCCTCCAGATGCGGATATGTGCGGATATTTTCTGGATCAAAGGACCGTGTAAGGCGAGAGCTGAAAAGACCTTTTAACCGGGATTTAAAAAGTGATGTCCGCTCCAAGGAACGGATTTCCAGAGGAAGAGCATTCCATAGAGGACAAACACGAACAAAGTACGACTCACGGAAAGTAGAGGTTCGCGAAACATTGAGACGAATGTCGAGCGCAGTGGCACCACGACGTGTAGAAGAGCGAGAAAACTGCATTGTATCAGAGATATCAAGATGTATTTCACCTTTGATACATCGGAAGAGAAAGGGGGAGGTCTAAATATTCAAGAAAGAACGAGAGAGGAAAAAGGCTTAGTTTTACGAGGCGCTGTTTGAAGTCAAGATCCAGGCCACGTAGAATATAGCGTGTGGCTCGTCATTGCACTGCCTCCAGGGTGCGCACCAAGTTAAGTGAACCAAGAAGAGTGGGAGCCCACACTTGGCTAGCATAGGTCAAATGCGATATCACAAGTGATCGCCTAGTTGACTTGAGTTTGAAGAAAGTCCAGAAAGATTTCGCATAAGTGTGCACTTCAGCGGCCACATGCGAGAAGTAGGCCTTACGGTTAGCACGGATCCAGTGTTTTATCCGCTGGCGCATTTTCCTAAATTTTTCAAAAACTGCAGGATCTTTAGATTTGCGCACATTGTTTCTCCAAAAGGTCGTTTTGTTTTTAATTGCGTACGCGAGATCGCAATCTATCCAAGGCGCGCGCTGCGAGTGCCTAACCTTACGCCTAGGAATAAAGATGTTTAAATGTTTTAGAAACGCGTTTTTCCATCACTGTAGTGCAAGATCTATATGAATTGTATCTAATGCGTTTACAGAAAGATGGTCCCGAAGGGACTCAAAGTCAGCGTTCTTGAAGTCATATACATATCTGGAAAATCAATTAACTACTTTAGTGGAACAGGAAAAATGAAAATAAATACATTTATGATCGGAAGGCAGACAGTTTGTATGCTCAACAATAGCAGAGTTTACTAGGTTAGTTTCACTAACGAGGACAAGATCTAGAATATTGTCCTTTCTTGTGGGAACCTCCACTAGCTGATAAAGCTGCTTGAAAGCAATGCAGAAAGATGACCTGATTTGAAACCATAACGCAACGCTTTGAGTACCCCCACACCACACACAATTTACTGATGCAGGTTTAGTTACATGTTTTTATCAATTGAAGGAATCTTTTGTAGGTAACAAATCTAGCGCGATCCTCATGATATACCAATTCCGGACAAGTCAAAGGGCATTTGGGCTATTTATTTCGAGGTCAGATAATCAATAATAACACCAAATCCAACTTTAATCTCCTGTTCTCAGATTTTCACATTTTAATCGATACAAAAATTGCTACAATGTCACAGAATGCCTTTTCTCTTTCTTACAACAAAAATTCTCAGTTACATGACATTTACAAACCACAATAACTAGATTACACGACGGATGAAATTATCAAGAAAAGTAAACAATGAGTATGGAAAAGTATCACAATCAATCAATCAATCAATCAATCAATCAAAATCTTTATTTTAACACGGTAAAAATTCATCAGGTAGTTACAATATAAAATAGAAATACATAATAATTTCTAATAACAATAAATGTACACCTAAAAAGTCTCTTCAGTAAAAATACTACTCTAAACTAGACCTGTTTTCCATGAATGCCGTGTATATAACTTAATTAACTAAAATGAAGGTTTAATAGTTGCTTCAAAAGATCTAAAGATTTCACTTGTCTTAGATTGCAGGGTAGACAGTTCCAGAGAGTTGCACCTCTATAGCTAAAACTCCTTTTTAGGTAGTTAGTTCTGGGTAAAGGGACATTTAATGTATTTGTAGAGTCTCTTAAGACATATCCTGACGTACTCCGCTCAGTAAACAAAGAAGATAAGTAGTCAGGAGCCAAAAAAACAACACTTCTGGTTACCATTAAGGAATTGACCGAAATCGATACCACTTGCAAGGCTTTCACACGAAACCGATTTTCGCAGGAGAATGCAACTCTGTTTTATACTGATTACTAAGAATGAATAATAATTTGGAATAATTAGGGACCGTTCATTTTTTATGGGGTAGGGGGGACTGGTGGGATTTGGAGGAGTGTAATTTGAAAATTGTATGACCCCCCCCCCCAATTTCCGATTTTTTTCGCATGGCCCCCCCCCCCTCATCAGAGTATTTTTTTGGAAGGCGCCCCCCCCCCCCCCCCCCATGAATAAAAAAATACATATTATGTATTTTTTTTATGTAACTTTTTTAATACCTTAAAGGTATAAAAAAGTTACTGCATTAGTGAAAGAAAGCTGAAAGCTAGAAAGCTGGTTTTAACAAATCCTCACTCAAAAGAATGAAAAGTCAATTTCAGCTCTTCTTGTTACTGCTCGTCCTGAGCGTGTTGTAGCTGGCTGCTCGAGGCAAAGCAGCTCAAGGTTTCAGGGGAATTAGAAAACCTCGAAAAAAAGAAGGAGACCTTTGACCAGGTCTTCAAGGGCTTAACAGGACACTATGTGTCAAAAAAAAGAAAATTAAGACAAAACCGTAAATCAAAGGGCAGAAAACGCAAACGGTTTGAAAACAACGTCCTACGTGTGTATCATATCTGCGTTGCAAATCCCCTTGCAAAAGAGCTTCCCAATTGTCTTCTTTATCCTCCCTCCATGACAATTCCGGAAGCGTGCATAAACGTTGAAGATGTAGCAGCATTGTTGCTAACACGGGATGCAGCATTCATCGCTCACCTACTGCAATCAAGCTACTTCAGCAACGCGGCACAAAGCAGGCTTATTACCAACCTTAAGCCAGAAGTAAGAAACAGGATGTATTGCTTCCTGCATCCTGAAGATTATAGCTCAAACGTCGGAGACACGAACAAAGAGGAAGAAGAAAACGACGAAGAAGAGGAAGAAGAGGAAGACAACGAAGAAGAACAGGAGGAAGAAGAAAAGGAACACAGCGACGACGAGATCGAAGAGAACGTCAAAAATGAGGAAGGGGACACCTCGTAGTAGTTTCATGCCCATCCCATTAAATTTCTCAGAGAAAAGCTCTGGTAACAAGGTCAGTTCCAATTCAGGACTCAAATTATTGGTTTTAATTATATGAGCTTGACAACAACATTTTTATGAATGAAAAGAAAGTTGTTGCTATTCAAGACTGTTATATTGGTATGTTCACTGTCCTTATAAAATATAAAAGCTGTTAAGAAGTTTTCTTGTTACCCTGGAACTGTTTTAGCATATTTGTTATAAATAAAAGAGCACAATTTTTCTTCCATTTGTAAACATCTCTTATCCTATTTTTAATCTAATTTTTTCGTCCGACCCTCCCTCTTTCCTTCATGGCCGTGGCTGGCCCCCCCTTTCAAGCCAATTTTTTTCGAGTGGCACCCCCCCAAATCCCACCAGCCCCCCTCTCTCATAAAAAATGAACGGTCCCTTATGTAAACAAAAATTTTTCTTTGAAGAAAAACTGTTTGCACACAATTAAGTCAGTTTTTAAGGCCAATTCATGTGGAATTTTCACTATGACCTTTGAACAGGACGTGCCAATGAAATTTTACTATCTTGCTCAATTCTTGTAACCTCAAAATGACCTAAAATCAAATCTGTCTTCCACGCTTGCAAAAACCACAACACACACACATAATTGTTTAATGTTAGCATTTAGAAATATGACAAAATACATTTCTCATAACAACCCTTAACTGATACTGTTGACTTTGTGGAAATGGATATCAGTGACAAACATTGGTTTATGTCATACATGCAAGAGTAATAAAATATCTATTCAAAAATCTGAATGCGACAGTTAGCATAGTCCGACACAGTTATTCTGCCATTGCTAAGAACTGCTGTAGAGAATGGCCAGACAAACTCGCCTGCCTCATTCCCTTTTGTACCAAACTTTGTTAAAAACTTCCCACTCAGGTCAAACACCTGCACTCTGTGATTCTCTGAATCACAAACCAACAGGTGATCTGCTTTGCTCGCAGACAGGCACCAAGGGTCATTGAACTCCCCGTCCCCATCCCCCTGCTTTCCGAATTTATAAAGAAATTTTCCCTCTTTAGTGAAAACTTGTACACAGTGGCAACCATAGTCTGACACGATAAGATAGTTGCCATGTTGGATACAGTGAAATGGGCTGATGAAAGAACCCTCTGTGCCAATTTTACGCAAAAACTGACCATCAGGTGAAAAGATCTTGATTAATTTGTTATCTCTATCAGCAACAATAATGTTGCCATCACTGTCAATAGACAAACCACGAGGATTCTTAAGCTGGTGGTCAAAACTTCCTTCTCCTCCAAACTGAGCAACATACTTACCCTGATCAGTAAAGAGCTGAACGCGGTTGTTATGACCGTCCGCCACTATAATGTTATCATTATGGAAAACTATTCCAGTAGGGAAGTTAAACTCTCCCTGCTGAGAACCTTTTCTGCCAAATGATCTCAAAAGGCGTCCTTTACTATCATATATCTGTACTCTATTGTTCCGACTATCAGTCACTGCAATCTCATTTTTCACATTCACTGCTAACCCCCAAGGGCCATTAAACGTCCCAGCAGCCGAACCTTGTTGTCCAAAAGAAAACACGTGTCTGTACTGTCTGGGTTGGACTTGAACCTCAAACGGGCTGCCATGAACATGTTCTCCATTTACCTTCACTGATGCCTGGCACGTTCCGGTTTCTTTAGCAAAGTAGCTGATCTTGTACGTGCCATCTTTGTTATCTTGGACTTGCGCTATAGTCGCACAGTCATCTCTCTGGCGATTTCTGATTTCCACTGTTACACAGTCACACTCTTCGTAACATTGTTCTCCTTCAGAGTTCCTTGTTGTCACAGCAATCTGTGCTTCAAGACCAACAGTCGCTTCACTGATTCCTTTCCCTTCAGCATGTGATTGTTGCGAGTTAGTCTTGTTTACAAAACTTACCAAGCCAATTTGTTCAGCGTTTACAAAATCAAACAACTGTTGATTTTTCACGAAGATAAACGCGGTTAAATGTCCGCCGTCAAGGTCAGCTGTGTCTTCTTGCGTTTGTTCAGCTTCCTGCCGAAACATTTTCTCGAAAACTTCATTTGGCTGCATTATTTGAGCGCTTGTGCTTCGCTTCAACAGCATTTCGCTTTTATGGATTACAGCCTCGTGCATTTTCACTTGCTCTTCAATCTCGTGCCTTTGCACTTCCAAGCGCTCGATCGATTCTTTCACTTTGTTTTCCACGTAATCAAAGATTTTCATCTTTTTTGCTTCAATGACTGCATAAATGCTGTCAACATACTTTTGCACGTCTTTTTTCAGTCTGGAGGCTTCTTCTTGAACTTTAACACAGTTTTCATCAACTTTAACAAGTTTGTTCACTTTCCTTTCCGTTTCTCGTTTCTGATATTCAATTCCAGCCTTCACTTTTGACATGCGCTCTTGTGCAGCTTCTTCCAAAAGCATCTTAGCGTGACCTTCGTGATTTGTCAGAGCACAAGCGTTGCAAATGGCAACCTCACACACAGAGCAAAAGATCTCTAATTCTTTCTTCTCATGTCCTCTCTTTCCGCAAAAAGCTGGACGCTTTAAAATGTTCTCAAAGTCTTCATCTTGAAAGTCTTTCAAAGCCAGCGCATGGTGTTCTTTATTGGCTTTGATGCCATTATGCAAAGGCAGGCAATCATCACACCAAAACGAACAACACTGGAAGCAGTACGAACTTTTTCCGCTTCTTTTATCACAATTGCCACACTTGACGCCGCTTGTATTGCACTCTTTGATGGCCAACACATCCAACAAACTATTGATTCGAAAGTTTGTCGGCAATGCGTTGAGATCACCGCTTCCAGGGATCCTGAAGTTCTGCCTACACTCTGGGCATGAAATGGTTTCTTGAATCCCGCTGGTTTCTTGAATCCTTTGCAGGCAGTGAAGGCAAAAGCTGTGCAAGCAAGGCAGCTGCTTTGGATCAGTGAACTTGGTCATACACACAGAACAGGATACTTCTTCATGAAGATTGTGCAAGAAGGTTTGAATATCCATGATAAATGTAAGGAAGCGCAAAGACAGCTCTTATAACACACCTTGAAACAAGCAAAGTCCCAAAAACAATGAAGATTTGTGATCCCGTGATGTTTATGTCGGAGTTATGATATCAGCCAATCAGAGAGACTGAATTGAAGTGTTTTGACGCCGAGTGTCTTGATTCTGAGAAATGCAAAAACATCCTGATTTCTAAGAACTGCTACTGGCCGTCACGGATAGGTGCTGACATCAATCTCTCTCGGACTCGCGCTGTCTTGTCGTGTTTAGTCCTTCTGACTTCTAAGAATTAAACTACGAGTGTGTAGTGCTCTATTTCGCGGGTGAAACACGCGAAGGCGTGTGAACCTCTCGCGAGCACACGCAATGCGCGGGGAGACGTAAACGTAAGGTCCCCGCGTGTCGCATCTCGTCCGCGGAGGCAACATTCGCGCGGACTCACGTATTTTACTCGCTTTACTATGTCTTTCAATAAATTGAGAGATTAGTATTTCATGTGACGGAATTGCTTTTTTTGTTTTGCTTTTTTTTTTCTTTTTTTTTTTTCAGATTACAATACCTTACTGTACCGTTTTGAATGAACTGAAGAAGCTTGTTCCGTTCTCATAGTTGTCATTCTTGGAATAAGGAACCAGGAAAAGTTCTCGCCTCGGTTCATTGATTTCATAGTTCGTGCTGGTTTGTGTACATATTTTCAAGGAGTAATCAAGCACCAAAATCTGAGTTTTCAAGGAGAGTTTTCAAGTTTACTTTGTCTTGCACTATGTTTTGAAATGTTTTCAGTGGCCGATAGCAACTTTAAAAACGTTCATCCAGATATAAAATGGAACATAAATTTACCGACTTTGGTATAACCCTTTATTATTTCACATAAGAACAAAAGTTAAAGGAGTTTTCGTTATTTTTAAGCACTTTCAGTAGAAATTTTTCTTCTTAAGGACTTTTCAAGCGCCGTTGAAATCTAAAATAAAATTTCGGGGCTTTTCAAGGACTTCAAGGAATAGCATGAACCCTGCGATTCACATTTCTATTCCTTGAATCTTCTGTCTGTAAAAGTACATTTTCTAACATATGGATTCCCCGACGAGGTCCACGAACAGTAATCGCTAATGAGGAAATTAACTTGCCGTTTTCAAGCTTTTAAGACCTCTTGACTAATTTGAAATAAAAATACACAGGACACAAGCTATGGCCAGATTATTTTATTAAAAATAAAACTTTACTCTTTAACTAAGTATAGTTTACATTTGCGCCAAACCATTACAAATCATATTATCTCAGTAACCGTGTTTACCAATACTCTATAATAAACTTGACTCGAAATTATTTACACTTTAATATCATTCCTTACAAAAGAATAATTTATTGGTTTCTCCGCCACAGGAGTAATCAATATATTTAGAAACCAATGACTTGAGGCACAAATTATATCCAATCACGACAAAGACGTATCGGAGTCAAGGAAGACAGCTAACTTTCCATATAAAGAATCCATGCCATAGCTGCTTGGGTCACCCGAAAATTGCAAATGAATAGTCTATTATCACAAAAGTAATTAGGAAATCCATGACATGGAAAGCTTATGACACCTCAGAGAAAATTTGGCGTGATGAAAAAAGTGTTTTAAATGTCATTTAAATACATTTCGAAATACATTTATCAATAGAGCGGTTTTCACTTGCTTTCCATTGCTACGCTCTGTGAGTGCCTGGTTGGTAAAAGTCGCGCCACTTTTTTAAGCAATAAAAGGCAACACCACGCCGCAAAACCAATCGTGATTTTTTGGCGCGCATTTTCTTGCGCTCGGCGCCAGGTGCGCATATTTTGTTCGAATTCTAATTGGTTCATTGCACTGGCTGTGTCCATGTGTGCGCTCTTGTTGTACCTGGCTAGAATGTTTACTTTGGTTTTGGTTTTACGACACTCAGTTGAAAGCCGCTCTACTTGAGTATCAACGTTAGGACAATCTACTCAGTCTCCAATCGTTTCACGTGTGCCAGTACTTCCCATTGAGGGATATGAAGATCAAACTCCAAAGCCACCACGGCTTGAAACTCAAACTTAAGAAGTTCCTTTACTGATATCCGAAGCCTGTCCTCGATTGTCTGCAACAAAACAACAAACTACCTTACAATACGAGAACCACAAAAAGTATACAGGCTGTGAGAAAAAAGGCGATTATCGACAAAGATATAGTGTTTTGATGTTTAGACAGATTCTCCCAAATAGTCCTGTATTCCCTGCGTAGCTGGCGGTATTGTAGGTGCGCGACGGAGGAGGAGGCGGAGCCGCTGAAAGCGAGGGGCGTAAGCCGCGAGAAACGCCTCTTTTCCATTCTCCTCGCGGCGAAATCCGCTCATTTTTAGCGGCTCTCTCTACTCCGAGCGTCTACAATACCACCAGATACGCAGGCTAAGTACGGTTGGAAATTTTATGGAGAACGGTGGCGAGAATATGCGTGTAAATACATGTATACTAAATCAAGGCTTTAAGAGTGTTTGGTTGACGGTGTGTGGCCAGCCTCTTGAAATCCTTGCCCATGATCAACCGTGGTTACCTAGCGGCCTTGTTATCCTTGAGCAGCGGTCATGAAACGAACTCTGGAAAGTTATGATTGGAAGACCATAAACTGAATATCGGACTTCCAATTGAATTGCGCATTCAGTAGCGTACATCACTGTCCTGGCCTAGTTTTCACCTCTTCAAAGTTCTGAATTACTTCTGGCCATTTGTGCTTTTCAAAACTTTTTGAACTTACCAAAATGTCTTGCCCGATGAATAGCTCAACAGTACTTCTTTCTCTCAAGTTTACATATAGATTTTGATGTTTCCTCGTCCAACTAACTGAGGCGATCACTGTACGCAAACCTATCTCTGAACCTGTAATCGATGCCAGTTTTTAATATCAAAACAACATACTCACTGGTGCACAAAATAATATATAACGTACGGGAGCTTCTCCCCAGGACAGTTATTTTTATGGAAATCATGAAAATTTTGCATTCCCTAGAACAAATAACAAAACAGCTTACCTCTATAAGCTCTTTGATTTTGTCTGTTTTCATATCATCATTAAACTTTGCTGCCAATAGCAAACAGGAACCTTGAAGATAGTTAAGAACATCAGCAACTTTACATAGAAAGATCGGCTTGCAAACAAGTTTCTATATTATATTAGTATAAATCTACCAGCGTTCTATCACAAGTACCATTCTCTCATTAGCTACGCTACTCGCTATCTATTTAACAATTAGATTATGAGCTCGAGATTCTTATCCCGTGATAGCTGATGAGGGCGCAGCCCGAATCAGCTATCACGCAAAGAAATCGAGAGCGAATAATGTAATCGTTTTAGTGTGAATCTTCTTGTCGTTCAAAATTAAACAAGTAAATTATCTAAAATCTCCTCGCAGACACTTAGCTACTCACTATCTATCACAGAATAGATAGCGAGTAGCGTAGCCAATCAGACAACGGCATTCGTGAAAGAACGCTAGTAGATTTGTACTAATCTGTGATAGAAAAAAACAATTAGATTATTCGCTCTCGATTTCTATGCGTGATAGCTGTCAAAGAATAGAAATCTCTAGCTCATCATGTAATTGTTAAAATGTAATGATGATGATGATAATAATAATAATAAATAGTAGTAATAATAGTATTAATAACAATAATTTCGACTAGTTGGCAGGCTTTAAACCATTGTAATTCTTATTGGAAAATACCATATTTTTTTGCACTGATGGGCGTGAGGATGAACGTGGCGTGAGGAGATTGCAACTGCTAATAAAACATTCTCAATATTCTATCATAAGTGGGCTTTTATCTTTTAATGTTTTGTGTGTGTGTGCGTAAAATAGTCTAAATAGTCTTTCTATCATATTCTTAGTAATGTAATCACCGCTCGGATTGATGTATTGATAGTGATGTAAGTAACTGTAAGTCAGTCCACCGTGGTGTGGAAATAAAGCGAAAAAAAAATAACAATAATAACAATAAAAAATCATCATCATCATCATTATTATTATTATTATTATTAATATTATTATTATTAATATTATTATGAGGATTTTTTATCACACCATTAGTTGTATTGGTGGTCACGTGTTCCTAGATCATCAGGCCATTTCCCATAGCCTTAGATGTCTAAGGTTCTTCTTAAAATTCTTGCTGTACCCAACAAGTAGTTTTTCTGGAGAAGGTTGAAGATTCCAGGTGTTCCTATCTTAGCAATCCACATCCTCAAGTTTTTAGTCACTGCCCCAAGTGCCCCAACTACAACTGGGATAACAGACACGCTTCTGCAATTCCAAATCTTTTGTATTTCCATTTTTAAGTCCTGATAGTGGTCGATCTTTTCCTGTTCTTTTTCTGCTATGCGTGTATCAAAAGGACACGCCACGTCAATAATGTGGCACACTCTGCCCGCCTTCTCAAATACAGGGCTCATATCAGGCCTGTTATGATCTAACTAATGGTCTGTTTGAATTCTGAAATCCCACAGTAGCTTCACTTGGTCATTTTCCATCACTGCCTCTGGAGAATGGTCATACCAGGTTTCGTTGCATTGCAGGTCTTAATTCTGGCAGAGTTTCCAGTGAACAACTTTAGCAACTTGATCGTGCCTCCAGGTCTTAAACTGCTTTTGAACTAATTTCTTGCATTCTGTTGATAAATCGCTAACAGTTTCCTCCCTTTCACCACATAGGCGACACATCGGTGACACATCTTGTTTGTCAATCTTATTCTTGATGTAATTAGTCCGAAGGGCCTGGTCTTGTGCAGCAGTTAGGAGGCCTTCAGTCTCTTTCTTCAAAGTACCTCTTTTCAGCCAATCCCATGTCTGCGGGTCTCTAATTCCTTCAGAGCCCCTCGCATACTGCCCGTGCAGTGTCTTTTCTCTATAACTGCTTAGCCTTGTTCGACTTACACTTTCCTTATCTGGTCCTTCATCCAAAACATTTTCATCTTGTGTTATCTTAAGCAGCCTTTCAGGACTGTTTCTCACATACTGACACAAACTACCAACCTCGATGTTGACGCAATCTTCAACACTAATCAAGCCTCTGCCTCCCTGTGATCTCTTGACATATAGCCTGTCTACATCTGCTTGATGGTGAAGCGATCTATAAATCGTTAACAGCTTCCTTGTTTTTCTATCCAGTGCCCTTAGTTCATCCTTACTCCATCTGATGATACCCGCCCCATATTGTATCAATGAAACTGCTGTTGAATTAATGGCACTCACAATATTTCCTCCGTTCAATTTTGATTTAAGAATCTTTCTGATCCTCCTCAAATATTCTTTCGATATTGCCTGTTTCATGTCACTGTGCTTTACATCATCTGCCTCCAGGATTCCTAGATATTTATATCCATCACTTTCCTCAAGCCTTCGGATGACTTGGGCATCCGGTAAAACAATACCCTCGCATGCACATGCTTTTCCCCGTTTCATAATTAGCACAGCACATTTGCTAATTCCAAAATCCATTCCGATGTCTTTGCTGAAAATTCGGACAGTATTTATCAGGATGTCTCAGTGTACTTGCTTCTCATTCTTTCCATATAATTTTAAATCATCCATAAACAGGAGATGATTGATTAGGCCCTTCCTTTTTCGAAGATCATACCCAGCCTTCAATTGCCTTAATACCATAGATAACGGGATAAGGGACACAACAAATAACAGTGGAGATGGGCTATCCCCAGGAAAATTCCTCTTCTTACAGTGACAGTACCCAGTGAGCGTCCTCCTGCCCTTAACTCCGTTTTCCACTGTGCCATACTTTTTTCCAATAAGGCGATTAAATTCGCGGCTTCTCCAAACATTTGATAATCCGGGAGTGTGGGATCATGTAATAGGCCTTTTTGTAGTCGACCCACGCCATTCCAAGCCCCGTTTGTCTTCTTTTGCAATTTCCATTAACCTTCTTAACAATTAGTAGTTGGTCTTTGGTGCCTCTGGACTTTCTTCTACAACCCTTCTGTTCTTCAGATAGTAGACATTTCTCCTCCAAATGATTGTACAGTTCATCTCCCATTATACCAGTTTATCGATTTCCACATTAATGGTAAACATGTTATTGGTCTAAAATTCGAAGCAATGTTCCCCTTTTCTTTGTCTTTAAGAATCAATGTTGTTCTGCCCATTGTAAACCTTCAGGAATTTGGTTTATAGTCAGGCACTCTTGTAGTTGCAACACTATTCTTTCTGTGCATGATTTAAAACTTTTCACCCAAAATCCTTGTAACCCATCTGGGCCAGGGACTTCAGTTCCAATTTGCTATTTTTCTTAGCTGTTTTACCACTTTTGCTGGTGTAACCACTATGTCATTCTGCTTTTGTACCCTTGACAAACTGTTCCCCACTTCCTTAAGCCAATCAGCACTTCTGCTATAATCCACTGGGTTGTCCCAGATATTGCCCCAGAATGCCTTACTTTCACTAGCATCGGGTGTTACAGTGTTGTCAGTTTCCATGTTTTCAATCTCTTCCTGGTTGGACTGAAACATCCTGTTTTGCTTATATTGTTCAGTCCTGTCTTGGTATCTTCTAATCTTGTGGCTCTTTGCTAACACTCTCTGCTTTAGCTCCTCTAACACAACTTGGAGACCTTTCTTATTCAGAGAGTATCTCCGTTCTAGCCCCTCTCGGACTGTTATGTTATTAAGCTCACCAGATTTCATCCTTTCTAGCCTACTTATTTCTTTCCTAAGTTACGCGACCTGACCCTGTAGTCTCTTCTTCCACCAGGGTACTGTCCCACTGTTCCCCGACTGCTTTGTTCAACTCCAAGCCTTTTAGCAACCACACGTCCCGCAGCAAGCAACAGTTCATTGGTTTGGGTGATATCTTTGGTCTCTATAAAGGCGAGAACCTTGTTCACTTCGTCCACTTTCACTTTCAGTCGTTTTCTTTCGACATTTCTCAAGTTCGGTGGGGGATCTCCCCCATTCTTGAAACTTTCTAGTATCGCTAGTGCACATAAAGGGAAGGGAAGGGACTTATAGGAAATATACTGTTCTCCTACATGCACTGATGCCGGCGTATTTAAAGCTTCAAAGATTACAAATAAGGTGACAAATGGAAACAGGTTTTCCTTATATCTCTTGTCTAAGTTAATTAAGAAAGTGAGGGGGAGGGGGGGGGGGGGGCGCTTACTATATTTGCTATTTTGGCCCAGGGTGGATGGGCACTTATTCAAGGGAGGGCGCCTATTCGAGCGTGGATGCTTATTTAAAGAAATACGGTATCATCAATTGACTTTTTCAATGACAGTGGAAGCACACGCCAAAGTGTTCACATTATCCTTCCATTATATGCGAGTGTCCTTATTAATTTCCTATAAATTAAAATAAACGTGGAATCAGAAAAATATTTACGATCATTCACATTGCGGTGCATATAATCTTAATGTTGACAGGATGATAATTATCGTACATCAATCAATCAATCAATCTATATTTATTCATGATGTCGTATCATAATATAACATGGCCTTCCTAAGAGTCGTGAGAAAATTATACTAAAACTAAACTACATCAATAACAGAGCTACTTGACTAAGAGAGTGAAATACAATAAGAACTTAATATTTACAGTTACCATACAGTTACAAGAAATCTTTCCCATTCAATAAAGTTTTAAAATGATTCAAAGGGCTGCTGTCTGATCTCTAACGGGATCTTGTTCCACAAAACAGATCCTCTGTAATGTAGGCTCCCTTTCCCTGACTTGGTTCTTGGACTAGGGATATAACAATTTAAGAACTAAGTTAAACATCTAACACCTTAACTTCTAATACTATTACCTTCAGTATAAGTTTTTCAAAATAGACAAAACCATATGTCACTGTTGAAGGATCCAGCTGACATCCCTGACACAGACAAAGTTAACATGTTAGACAAAATTGCAAATACATGTATTCTGAAGTTACACATAAGTGCATACAAACATGGGACGTAATTAAGTGAGCGATGCGGCTACTGAGCTTATGTGTTTCAGTAGCATGAAGTAATCAAGAATATTACTACTCTTGGCTTGAAGGGATGGCAGCTCATAACAGGATACCCAACATGGAGCAAATAGGAGTATTACTACTCTCCCCCACCCCCACCCCCTCTAATGGATGATAGTTATTCACAAGACACCCAACTCTCTGCAAGTAGGAGTATTATTACCCCTCTCCCTCTGATCTGTCCAGTTCAATGGCTGCAGAGGATGCTTGTTCCCCATGGAATACCCAGCAGGAGCAACTAACAGTATTATGAAACCCCCTTAGTAGGGTTGTTAGTCCATGACAAGATAACAAACAAAGTAATTAGGGGGTGGTACTTTCCCCTTCCCTCCCCTCCCCTTGCAGCCCCTTTCTGGATGGGTGCCTTGTCTGTCGCAGAAAAACCATTAATATAGGAGATATATACCGATACTCCTTAGAAGGGCTGCTTGTCCATCACAGCAAAACCAGCATGAAGATGTTGGTAGTAAATTACAGCTGCCCGGCCCTACATGGGATGTTGGTCAATCACAAGATACCCAGCATAATGATACAGGATAGTCACGGTGCAGAGTAACTTGGAGTATCAATTGCTGCTTCTAGCTTTCCAGCGGGGGTGGGGGGGTGGGGGGAGGTAGCCTCCCAAGCAGTCGTTTTTTGGACAGTTGTATTTCACCTCCTCTCCACAAACGCCTGGTTACCCAAAGCCAACATTCATTTCCCGTTGTTTGGCTTGTGGACACACTAGCCAATCATGATCAAGCAACTGTCCAGCGATGACAAGTAGAATTAATCCTAATGAGTGCTTCTTTCTCTTGTGAATTTGTAAATGTATCAAAGTGCTGGGGCTGATTTGTTTTTGAGTAATATTTTTTGACAGTTTTTGAGTAACATGATGTGTTACAAGAGACTTAAACTTTGAAAATGCAAATAAGAATTTAGATGCAACCAAGTTAGAAATCTGAAGTATTTATCAGTCGATCAAACATAGTGTAAACGACATGAAATTATCACACATAGGACAACAGCAAAGCTCGATAAACAGAACAAACATAAAGTAATTAGGGGGTGGTACTTTTCCCTTCCCTCCCCTCCCCTTGCAGCCCCTTTCTGGATGGGTACCTTGTCTGTCACAGAAAAACCATCGATATAGGAGATATGTACCGATACTTCTTAGAAGGGGTGCTTGTCCATCACAGCACCTCCTCTCCACAAACGCCTGCTTACCCAAAGCCAACATTCCTTTCCCATTGTTTGGTTCATGGACATCCTAACCAATCACGATCGAGCAACTGTCCAGCAATGACAAGAAGAATTCATCCTAACGAGTGCTTCTTTCTCTCGCGAATTTGTAAATGTATCAAAGTGCTGGAGCTGATTTGTTTTTGAGTAATATTTTTTGACAGTTTTTGAGTAACATGATGTGTGACAAGAGACTTAAAATTTGAAAATGCGAATAAGAATTTAGATGTGACCAAGTTAGAAATCTGAAGCATTTATCAGTCGATCAAACAGTAACACGACATGAAATTATCACACATAATGGCTAATGAGGAAACAGTATGTACAACATAGTCTACTTATTAAGCGTTCTATCACAAATGCTATTCTCTGATTGGCTACACTACTTGCTATCTATTTCCCTGTAGACAGTGAGAAGCAGATGTCAACAAATGGCTGCCACTTCTTTGCATTTTCAGAAGTGTCTGTGTGGAGGATTTAAGATAATTTACTTGTTTAGTTTTGAACAACTAGTAGATTTATACTAAAACAATTAGAGTAATCGCTCTATATTTCTATGCATAATAGCTGATTCGGGCTGAGCCCTCATAAGCTATCATGCAATAGAAATCTCAAGCTCATAATCTAATTCTTAAATACACAATGGCCAGGCATGAATTGCAAACCTAAGAAGCATCACTCTACAGATTAAAAACCCAATTAACAGTACAAACTAAGACTAAAAGAAAGCACACTTCTATATAACATTACATGTCTATCATGCAAAATATACTTCACTCTCATAGTAGATTACCTGTGTTGAGGTTATTTTAGAAATGTGTTTCTTTAGGCTACAAAGAACAAGTAAGGAAATGAAAGAGGATTAAACTGAATTTCTTGTCGTATAGTAAAACTGAAAATCTTCTTCAACACAAACTCTCAGTCTTGAAGCTTTAAAACAAGCAGCCTGGTTGTTAGAAAGCGAAATGATGCTAATACAAAATTTAACATACATGTAATTATCCAGAGTTTTCATTAAGGGCAAAATCATAACATGGAAATCTTTCTTAATGCACACAGTGTTTAAATAGTGATCAATACAAACTACAAATCAGACAGCTAATTACATGTAGACTGAACAAGTAATTGACATTTAACATTTATTTACTAGATCTATTTTAAAAAGCAGCGCATTTGACCTTTTTTACAGGGTTTACTACTTTGCACTCTACAAATGCTATTAATTGCGGTTACATTAAGGTCTTTTACCACTGACAGTAAAAACCCTTTTACCGCAGTAGAAAGTAAATTGTGTGTGTAACCGCGATTTCCAGAGGTAAATTTACTGCGGTACGTATCCACAGAGACGTCAAAAACATCAAAGGAAGTGACTATGACATCTCCCAAGGTTTTTACCTCGGGCTTTGAATTCTCAAGATAAAATGGCCAATCAGGAAGAGGCATTTGACAACTACAAGGCGTGATTGACAGCGCATACTACAGAGCAAGTTTCATGGTGGAGCTCGTTGTTTTCTCCATCATGGCAGGATTTCGTGCATCCTTGTAAGTGTATTTTTGTAAAATTTACGCTCAGCATTTCATCAGCCTAAAATTTTTTCAGAAAGTTAACTTTGTTCTTCATTTTGCGGGGCCGGAAATCAGGCGAGCAAAGTGACTCTTTATACAACGACTATTTATTTAATTTTCTTCAACAGAAGAAACATCGTGGACGTTCCAACAATTCAGCCTGGTACAGGTTGTACTACAACTGCTTATTCATACGAAATGCCCATAGCACCAAGCTGTTGGCCTGGAAATCACATGCCATTCTTTCATCCCGGGCAGACTCCTGGACAGCATCAGGCATCAAGCAGCAAACTGTAGTGTACGCAAACTCAAGTGAGCGAACCACAGCAGCAACCACAATCTCACACTAAATGTTGGGAATCTACAGAAATCAGGATTCTCATCGCTGCATTCAAAGACAGCTTTGAAGATCTACAGAAGATGAAGAATCCCTGTGGAAAAAAAGCTATCTGGGAAACGACTCATCAAGACTACCTGGACGCGTGTGCTGAGGCAAAGATTAAAAAACAAAAAGAAATTAGCACAAGCAAAAGAGAAATGGAGGTGGCTATTTGACAAATACAAATCAGTTTGCGACAAAAAAAAAACCGGGAGAGGAAGAGAAAGTTTTGAAATTTTTGAAGCGACCGACAAGTTCATGGCCAGTGTTCTGATAAGGTGAATCCCAGATTTGTAAAAGAAACCTGTGTTACTGTTAACGACGCAAGTGATTTGCCTGGCGAGACGTCCATCAACAGCAATGCAAATCAGCAAGATGAATCAAAAATTGTTGGAGATGGGAAAAGAGCTGGCGATACCACGAACAGCTGCTCTCCAAAGAAACAGAAAAAGAAGAAAAGCAGAGATGGAGACAATGATGACATGAAAAGTGTATTGCTAGGAATGCTTCAGGCTCAACAA
Source organism: Pachyseris speciosa (assembly GCA_016490735.1). NCBI lineage: Eukaryota > Metazoa > Cnidaria > Anthozoa > Scleractinia > Pachyseridae > Pachyseris > Pachyseris speciosa. Next base: position 253,760 of record JAEMWC010000351.1, read on the forward strand.
GCGGCTATCGAAAAATCAGAAGCAAACTACAAGCAGATCATGGAAACCAAGATTAATTTACAAACAAGTGCGAAAAAAAGACATCAAGAATTTATTACCTCTGTTCTGGGAAATTGGGGGACATTTTCAAAATGAGCTCAAAATATGCACTTGTTGGGTTCATGTGAGTTTTTTGATGGACATTTGTCTGTAATTTTTATGAACTCTTAGGTTTACGTAAGCTTATCAGATCGCTCAAATGAAATGATTGCCCGTCAGTTATGAACGAACAGCTTTTCACATACATCAAGGGACGTTGTGCTTTTAAAAATCTATTGAGTGCTGGCTCAGTGAAATTCATGTTGAGTTGAAGTTTAATGCATGTATAACATTCAGCAGAAAATGTAACTTTCCATTGGCTTTTATGATAATGAGATAAAAAGTAAACGTTTTACAAAGCGCTGTTGTTTTTACAGGGAGCCAGATAATTGACAATAACCTGGCGAACTTCGTTTGTTTGTGCGTGTAAGACATCGTAGTCTTGTTCTTCATCATCAGGATCGTCCCCACAGTCATGACAGATAGATAGATAGATAGATAGATATAACTTTATTTAATGAGGGTAAAGACATTGATTACTGGTCAGCCAGTAGTTTTCATAATGGCCCTCCCACAATTAAAGTAATAAAACATATCGATTAATTAATTAACTACCTATAGAGGATCGAAATTAACGCCCAACAAGATGCATAGGTTATGTAACACACAGCATGCTATAATTGTGTCGGGAATTCTATTTGAATCCTCATCGATACGTTTCTCTAGTACTCGCCATCTTCCTTTAGTTGATCTAAATGCAGCTCTTTGCTAAAATTTTGCCGGGCTCGGGTCAGTGCTCCATTGTCTCTCAAAGGACGCAGAAGCCTTGACTTGGAGGAGTATGCAGAATCACCAACAATCAGTGGGCGAATAACTGTATCATTTAGATTTAGAGTAGGCTCTCTTAAAATATCTCCATCTTCAGCTGCCCTAAATAGATTACTCATCCTTAAAACTCTTGAGTCATGCATGCTCTCTGGATAACTTGTTGATGCGGCGAGGTAAAGTCCCGACAAATCAACTATCCCTTGGAGAACATAACTATAAAAATGTTTGCGGTTATAATAGTCCTCGTGGTTCATTTCTGGAGCCTTGATAGGCACATGGCTACCATCAATTGCGGCAACCACATTTGGAATTTTGCTTTTGTTTGTAAAACCCGTGATCTTGCTGTGCACTTCCGTCCTGGTGTTTGGAAACTTTATAAATTGGTTTTTCAAGAGGCAGAGTTCTTGAACAAATTCATGGCAAGAGTTAACGACAAAAGATTTTGAAAGCCCAAACACCAGTCCGCATGAGCGATAGCATTCGCCAGTTGCTAGCCTCCACAGACTGGCAGTCTTTTTTCGACAGGAATAGCATTTCTCATCCGAGTATCTTGTCGGAGAATAGCAGGACCAATTAGTCTACAAATGAAGGGCTCAGTAGAAGAAGGGCATAAGTGACGATTTTGGTCATTTTGCTGACGTCCTCCAAATGAGCTGAAGTTTTGCATGTGGCCGTCGATACATTAGAAAAACATTGCCCTATATTCTTTTCGCTTTTTTTACGCTCAGTTTTCGAGAAAACACGAACCAAAATACGCATTTTATACGTCACTTAGCACAGTCTTCCACCAAGCCCTTCTTATGAAAACTAAGCGCCAAATGCTCGTAATTGGCTTAAGACAACACGGAACGTCTCTGCTCAATAAGACATAATGTGCTATATGACTTTTTGACTCATAAACAGCACACAAGGTGCCCAGCTAACTTGGAAATATGCCGGGTCTACTTGTTTTCTTGAATGCAGCACTTACTACAGGTGTTACTACCTGTGTTTTGCTTAATCGTAGCGCTCAACAAGCTTGCTTGGCTCAGAAACAGTCCACAACATTCTTGGTTGACTTAAAACAGCACACAGAAGCCTTGGTTAACCTTAAGTCAGCGCGTAAAGAGTTTGTCTGACTTGAAAACAGCATTCAAGGGGTTAGTGCTAAAGAAGTTAGACTTAACGGCGTTATTTGCATGTTCTGAAATTGAATCGTTAATGTCCTGTCATGCGTCACACAACTTGAAATACATTTTGCTGTTTATCTCGCGTGAAAATACTTCTTGCTGACGTTTACCTCGCATGAAAATGCTCTTTGGTGATGTTTACAAGCCTCCGCGGAAGCGAAATAACCGAGGTCATCGCAGCAAAGTGATTTATGTGTTGATATTCGCCAGCATGTCTTAACCGGTTTACAAAACACCACACGATAACGAATGCATTTTCGCTTTTGGTATTTGCCACACGCGTCAACTTTTCCTTGCATTAAATTCAGGATACTCGTCGTAAACGGACGGACTTTTCATCTTGCCGGTTTCCCTGTCTTCAATGATTTCTCCATAATGTTTCTGAAGTGAAAATAATCTATAGTACGCATAGTCCGAGCGGATTTAATCCCGTTATGTCACCCGCGGGAACTTTTCACTGTGACAGCGCCCTCTGTGGCCGCAATGAATTGTGGGAGAAAACTATGGCCTCCAAGCGCGGACAACTCACATCAAACATCGGAGATTTTCAGCCTAAAGTCACCCCAAAAACACCTCTCTCACCTCTTCTTTGGATTCTTTCAGAGAAGCTAGTGGCTTGCGGGTAATTCAAGATATTATGATGTCTTTTTTACCACCAGGCGAGCAGGCAAACACTCGGGCGTAATGCGATTAAATGGAACTCAGTACCAATCGAGCTGACCTCAACCGCGTAAGTTTCGTATCAGTGAATCGATGTTTTAACCGCTAAACGTATAGTCTACGTCACACTATCAAACAATAAGTCCCTGCCAATCATTTCATGTCCAGTTTCAGTAATCCAAGCAGGAAAAACTGTGCTAAGTGACACGTAGAATGCGTATTTTGGTCCGCGTTTTCTCGAAAACTGAGCGTAAAAAAAGAGAAAAGAATATAGGGCAATGTTTTTCTAATGTAACGACGGCCACATGCAAAACTTCAGCTCATTTGGAGGACGTCAGCAAAATGACCAAAATCATCACTTATGCCCTTCTTCCACTGAGCCCTTCAAATGTAGTGGAAGGTATGTCTTGATACCCTGAAATTTTCTTTCCACCAGTGATCTAAGGCTCTGTTGTTTAAGCTGAGCTCTTCCAGCCATAGCTGTGGCCTGGGAAATACCCAAGCTCATCTCGGCCCTCTAAGAAATTGATCAAACTGCGAGCGGCACCTGAAAATAAATGCTTGCTCCAATGACTGGAGAAATTGGAAATGGAGCCAGCATGTTCTTAGCCTTCGAAACAGAGCAAACTTGATCATTAAATCTACAGAAAAGCGCTGACACAGACTTGCTACTATGACAGAAAGCAGAGCGACTAACTCTCTGGAGTTATCCATGGCTTCGTGTTTTCTTTTTACTTCTACTTTTCCATACTTGTTGATTTTTCCCGCGTAAATCTACCTGACACGTCACTCGTTTACTGCGGGAATTACTGGAGTGTAACCACTAACACCTTGGTCTACGAAACACCACGGTTATTTCCCGAGGTACTTGTTCCTCGGGAACTCGCTTTTACCATGGTATGTGTAGCTGCAACTATTGTTATTGACATCACCATCACCATGGTAAAATAATGACGGCCTGCATTGTCCATCATTTTAAATTTAATTAATTATAGATATGCCTGACGAGATAACCGTGGATAAATAAAGTATTCTGTTCTGTCTGTTCTGTACTGTAAATGCTGTTCAACCAAACTGTTCCACTTAAAGCTTACAGTAGTGTCTTTCTCCTTGTTTTCACAGGAACATGTAGAAAATTAATTTAATTAACAGTCACAAGTCTTAAACTAACCCTCTTTTGTGCATGTTTCCACTTATAACAGGGCATCTGACAGGATGCGGTGGTGCGGATCTGCATAATTCGCCTACTTCGGCATCCTCCACATCTTCAGGGCATTTTTGTGCATAAAACAAGAAAATTGCTACATATAAGGAAGAAAGCAAGTGCTTACCATCCTCAGAAGCAAAAATAGCGAAGAGATTGATCATTTTGAAGAACTGTTTCACCCAAAACAATGACGAAAACACGCTTTTCGTTCTTAAACAATTTTTAACCTCCAGGCATTCCATGCGTCTTCTGGTGAGAGGCCTGGATACTAGTTTTGTTTTAATGCTGATTTCTATTGGAAGGTTAAAAGCATCTGCATTTCAGCGAATAGCAGCAACTGATAAGAAACTGCGTTTGATACTTGTGCGGGAAACTCGAATGCCAGAGAAAGAACACCAGCAGTTTCGAACGACTTGTTTACAGTGTAGATCTGTTTAGTCTATTTTAATTTAGTATATTTGAGTATGGATAAATTTGTTGTCAGAAAGCCAAAACAGGACCCTCATTTAGCTGTCCATAAATCAACAAATGATCGAGCTACGCAATATCCTGGCGTTTTTCACAGAGACAATGGCCTCCTTTTCTGTTCATCTTGTAATATTGTGCTGGATCACTTGAGAAAGTCTGTCCTCGACAAGCACCTTGAATCTACTACTCATAAGAAGAAAGCAAACCAGGCTAAAAAAAACAATTAATGAAGAAATACCTGTCAACGAATGGCAGAAAAAGGTCAAACATGTCATAAGGAACTAAAATACTTGGTAAGACCTTGACATGTACTTTATACGTTGGGAATAACCAAGGGAACAACTTTATTAATTAATTAGAAATTTCCGCATATTCTGGCATTATTTCCGCATAATTGACACTTTCTTCCGCATCATCTGGCCGAAACTTTACGCATAATTTTCCATTTTTTTCCGCACCCCATCAGATGGCCTGTTATAAGCGCCAAGCTAGAAGTCTAGAGTTGACTCCAAGTTTAATTTTGACGTTTTTAAAACAACCCACACCAGTAACATGCATTAAGTTGATATTAACTGACTAGAGGTAGACAAGAAAAGTACCTTCTTAGTTTAGTGAGTGTGATATTGAGGTTAGGAAACTTTTCTCTGAATTGCTCATTCAAGTCCTTTTTCAGTTCTGAGGGTTTTGCATAAGCTACCATGGATACCTATAGACATAATTAAGACAGACAGGGAAGAGATAAGATGACAATTTACAGCAATCTCATCATCATCATCATCATCATCACCACAACCACCACCACCACCACCACCATGATCAACATCGTCACCATCACCTCCACTCATGTCCAAAATCCATTTCGTGCAGGCGCAGAAGAGAGAGAGAAGCAGAATTTTACAGACGAATGTATGAACTTACAAATCTAAAGCAAAAGTTTATGAACTACGACAACAGCTTTCATAAGGTTTCGATGGAATATTGTAGACAAACTATTTACATTAAAAGCTTGGGGATAAACGGTATTCGGGCTTCCCAAGGGAAAATGAAAACGGAGAATAACATACCTTCAACCGCCATACTTTCCCTTGTAAACCGGCGTAAGTCGAACGAAACGGTTGCGTTACTTTGAGGTTTTGCAGCTATCACAACACAAATGTTCGACAGGTTTCGATGGATACTTCAAGAACATATGTTCTAAGTTTTATCCACAACGTTCCTTTTCGTGATCCATGAATTTCTTTCCTTCCCTTGCGTTTTGAAGTAAGGCATTTAAGCCATTTTCTGCAACCCAGTTGAGCCCTACTTCCATTGCGCGAACATTTAAAGCGCCATCAAAACATAACGATCAAGGAAAACTTTCAACTCTTTGTCCGCTATCTTGCTCGATGGTTGGGAATAGACTGGATCTAGCTGTCTTTTAGTAGCCTTATCTTGATTGGTCAATAATAATCTTTTTTAGTACAATTTTTTAAATTGGTGTTTCATAGAAGTCCCGGGAAATCTGATTTTGTTTTGCGCGAAAAGTGGTTGCTTTGTTGTTTCATTCATCAGTTTTACTATTAGTCTTATTAAAAATTTTACACTGCTAGTTAGGCCGAGATATCAAGTTAAAAAGATAACTTTCCAAGCAAACATCAACAAAACAATTTTAAAACATGTCGTCTCATTGAATTTGCATGGTTGCCTTTGTTTTTATATGCCTTGTTTTATAAGCCGCTCAGAAAGATGAAAATAAATGGCCGGGTATTCTGAAGTTGCTCCTTTCCTAATTAAGTCTCAATCTAACCTGAGCCGCCAAGCGACGAAAGCGAGCCGCCAAGCGAGAGAAAACAGATGAAACTTTAATAAGCTTATTTATTTGTTTACCTCCGTTCCTTTTCGTTTTGAAATAAGCCGCTCACCCTCATAAACATCCTTTCTCTTTTTCGGCCGCTAGTTCTTGTAAATATAAGGAAGAAGATCAACGCTTGACGTACTGTTTAATTTTTGTACTCCATACTTTTTCACACAAAACAATCCATAGTCATATACAATCGAAGTACAATCGAAGCATGTGGTATGTCGTCTCTAGAGCCTGCGCCTCGGTAAGCGGTGCCGCGTGCAAAAACTGAAATGAATTTCTGGCCATGGTTACCATGACCATCACCAGCAGCACGCACCACCTTCATCACTTCATGCAATGTGGCAACCACTACAGGGCTGGCATCTGGCATTAGTCAGAGTAAAATCTATAAAGTCCCCCTTGGCCGTGAAAGGGTTAGGGAGATGGTTTTAATCCTTTCACCACCAAGGGGCCTGCCTTTGACGAGTAAAATCATCTGGCTTTAGCCAGAGTAAAATCTATACAGTCCCCATTGACGGCGAAAGGGTTATGGAGATAGTTAGGGAGATAGTTTTTAACTCCGTTTCACCACCAAGGGGTCTCCCTTTGATGAGTAAAATCGTCTGGCGTTTGCCAGTGTAAAATCTGTAAGTTCCCCTTGGCAGTGAAGGGGTTAATAAAACACGAATTAGGGAATTAATGAATGGCTTCAAAGCTTTACAGTACTGTACATCTATCCCTTCTTACACTAAATATAAAGACACTCATTAAACATTAATAAAATTTCTTTGTATTTTCTTTATGAAGTTATTAATGAAGTTTTGAAATCATGTTGTCAGACTGCGTAATTCAATTTCCCTTAATTGCCAATTATTGCCTTGTTACCAAACAAACACACACCTACTAAGTACGAGGCAAGGTTTAGAACCTTCGTCTGGGAGCCTGATGTCAACTCGGGATCATCCAGTAAATGTGGGTCATATCCACTACGTGAACTAAAACCAGCATCTGGACTGTCTTCAATTTTGAAAGATAAAAAGATTGAAGAACACAACATCAACAAAACATTAATGAAAGAAAAAAGAACGCCAGCAAGCAGCGCTACGCTAAGGTGACTCCAACCAATGTGTATTTTGATCAATTACCGGTAAGCTAAAAAATTAATTATTACGTACTAAACAGTACTTTCCTGTCACACTGTTTGTTCTGCTCTACATGGTGCTACAATTTTTGAGTCTGTGATGAAATCTGAATATTTCGTTTTCGGAATTTCCAAAGAAGCCTAATGTTTGATTTCCTTTGTTTCAGGATTGCAACAATTCATTTCAAGAAAGAAAACATTATCAACCAGAAACAACTTTTAATTAATACTACCGGTACGTTTACTATTAAACAGTTCTTAATTTTGTAATAATGCAAATAGTTTTTCTGAGGTTTGAGTTTGCAGACAAAATCTTCAAGTATGACCACTGAAATAAAAGCGAAGTACAGAGCAACACTCGGTACATGTAGTTCTCAGACATTTTTATTCCACGGAACTCACACTAAACAGAGTGCCTCACTCGACTGACACACGAATGACGTCATGACTATTCACCAGACCCCAGGTCTTTGTCTAGAATTTTAGTGAGAAAGGCTCAACTTTACCTGCATTTTAAAATAAGTTCCTGCTACTTTTAGTAAATTAGTTTCCCCTCAAAATGTTTTTCAAAACACCAATTTTCATATCGGAGAAAAAAAAACTGGCTTTGAAATTTCGCTTCATGGGCACTTTCAAATAACTAGCAAGAACATGCTGGCTGTGTTTTCAACATCTGCCTCAGTTCAGATGACCTTGCTATTGGGCAGTGACGTTAACAGGGCTCGAGACTAACTTTTCAGCTTATTAGCCCAGTGGCTAGTGAGAGGTTTGATTCACTAACCAAAACAAAATTTTCACTAGCCAGACTTCTTTGCCAGACGTTAATCCTGTCAAGCAGTTTCAGTTACATACCTTCTTTTTCAACCACAATACTGACATGCAGCTTATCAGCTTTTTGGAACTAAGTATGTTTGACATTTGAAAGTATTATAATAAAAATAATAGTCTTTTATCACCGTAAATTAATTCTTTAAAATACCTTGAAGAGACACCGTGATATAAATTTAACATAGCTATTAAACCGAACTTTGAAACTTTGAAATTGGAATTCTTACGTCTAGTACTAAACCGTCTCTAAATTGAACAAAGCAGCTTAAATACATACAGCTCTAATACAAGCAGTTTCAGTTACGTACCTTCTTTTTCAACCACAATACTGACATGCAACTTATCAGCTTTTTGGAACTAAGTATGTTTGACATTTGAAAGTATTATAATAAAAATAATAGTCTTTTATCACTGTAAATTAATTCTTTAAAATACCTTGAAGAGACACCGTGATATAAATTTAACATAGCTATTAAACCGAACTTTGAAACTTTGAAATTGGAATTCTTACGTCTAGTACTAAACCGTCTCTAAATTGAACAAAGCAGCTTAAATACATACAGCTCTAATACAAGCAGTTTCAGTTACGTACCTTCTTTTTCAACCACAATACTGACATGCAACTTATCAGCTTTTTGGAACTAAGTATGTTTGACATTTGAAAGTATTATAATAAAAATAATAGTCTTTTATCACTGTAAATTAATTCTTTAAAATACCTTGAAGAGACACCGTGATATAAATTTAACATAGCTATTAAACCGAACTTTGAAACTTTGAAATTGGAATTCTTACGTCTAGTACTAAACAGTCTCTAAATTGAACAAAGCAGCTTAAATACAAACATGGATGCTCTTTTGAATGCAAAATGCGAATTGAATTTTAATGGCTTGAAATAAAATAACTGACTTGAACGAAGACAAATTATTTGAATCACATCAATTATTTATCAAGTTTCACCACATAATGATATTGCTTTGGAAACACCATTAACAGAAATGCGTTTAAGACAGAGTATTTTGCCATTTCAGCCGTCTCAGTGGGTGTCACAGCCGGCGCGTGATGAAAAGAGAAACACCTTGAAAACCTTGCCTTCAAAGAAATAAATTGCCAATAAACGGCACATAATAAGCACTACTCCATAATGAAATTCAGCATTTATAAGATAGTATTCTGCCGTTTCAATCGAATTTACACACCTTGTAGAGTTATCACATTTTTGTTTGTTGTGACGGCATAAATTCAAAAATGAAAAAGTCAATCATTTGTTCGCTTGCACGACTCAATTTGCTTTTGTGATACGTATGAAATTAATTTTCATTTGGTTTCCTTCTGGTCCTCCAGTGCTTAGAACTTTTCACTAGCCGTTAGTCTCGAGCCCTCGTTAAGCCATTGCCCTTCTCTACCTCTTTCAAATATAGGCATAACCTTGAAGGGGACGTAAAACTACCCACACAATGATAACAAGTAGTAAAGCCCCGTTCAAACGGTAATGATATATAGTTGATGATAGTCGATGATAGTTTAACTATCACGCGCGTTTGAACACAAACTATCATGCACTATCATCGACTATCATCAACTATCATTCACTTTGAACCTGCTCAAAAATCTCATGATAGTCAATGATAGTTTTCGCCGTTTGACCGCGCGCATGATAGTTGATGATAGCTGATGACAGTTTGGGACTTTTCAACTATCATCGACTATCATGGGCCGTTTGAACGGGGCTTAAGGAACAATTTCCCTAGTGACATTGTCTATCCTACTTTACCCGCTCTCTATTCTGTGATAGATAGTGAGTAGCGGTCCTTAACAAAATGGCGGCCGCTTCTTCGTGTTTTCGAAGTTTCGGCGAGGAGGATTTAGATAATTCACTTGTTTAGTTTTGAACTGCTAGCAGATTTATACTAAAACAATTAGATTATTCGCTCTCAATTTTTATGCGTGATAGCTGATGAGGGCTGCGCTCTCATCAGCTATCACGCGATAGAAATCTCGAGCTCATAATCTAATTGTTAAAAACATCTGCAGGTTGGGTGGAAACTGGGTGATGGCTAACCACCAGTCCCTACAAAAGCCTTGGTTGGGTACGGAAACTAACAGTCACATGACATAACAATCACATGACTGTTGGCGCTTTCCTCCTATCAGTGGCAAGGAATGAATGGGGATCATGCTTGGAGGATGGGTGGGGTTCCAATTTTACCGATATTTAAGTATCCATGAATAAAGGGTGTCGATGTTTTCAGGAACAACACACTGGAATTTAATTGCCAACGACCAGCCAAGCGGAGACGCGAGGCTGCGAGGCGGCAGCATAATAAGGCTGCGCACGAAAGTTTCAAGGCCAGAAAGAATCTTGAAGCGATGTAACAGAAGGTAATGTAAGGCAACATTTATGACGTAATACAGAACATTGTTATCGAGCGAACACGTGATACAGAACAGAGATTCCACGAGCCATGTCCCTGTTTGTGAGTCCCGTGGTTATTCTGTCTTCACCGATCATCATAGGCCATCTGTCCTCCTAGTGTTATTTAAGTCATCCGTGCGTGCTCATGGTCTGTTGTGGTGATCTGTCCTCATGGTTCAAGTCGTAGCCAGTCACAGGTGAAGTCGTCGACGAGAGTTCAGTAAAAGGTGCTTTTTGTGTTTTAATCTTACAGCTTTTATATTAAATATGTGTGCGCACTTTAGTCAAGTGATTTTTGGGAACCAGCGTGCTCCAAATCGAGCTAGCAAGCTAAAAAAATCGGCCAACAAGCCACTCATTTAACTCGAAATCGGCCAGGGTGCCAGTGCAAGCCTTCACTCGTTTGAAGTTCGAAGTAACTCGCAATTGCTATAAACTCAATCGGCGAGCATGCCAATTGTTTATCAAACAATTGAGCTAACGTTCTCAAATCAGCCAGCGACCCACTCGGTCTCAGCTGTTGAAGCCTGGTGAGCATGCCCAAAAGTCAAAAGGGTGACTAAGTTGTGATTTGAGTGCTTATAATTGACAGTCAGAGCATGACTACTCTATTTTGTGTTTTTATATCTACCAAAAATCTGCTCATTGGTGTTCGCTGGCACTTAGCGATAGCTATAACTAGTATACACAAGAAGAAAAAAAGACAAAAGCCCAAAGGAAGCTGGCAAGAACATTAAGCAGCACTACCTGCACAAGACCCTCCTGGGTCCGCCTGTATTAAAATAGGAATAGCCACTCCTCGAACGCCAGGCAGTTCATTCCAACCAAATGGATATGTTGATTTGAGTAATGATCTGTATGATACAGTCTGGAGAGAAAAACGTCAATAATTACCGGTATACAATCGTTATATTGATCATTTTTAAGGTAATGGCAACATTTAATATATAAAATTGTGGTTCATCTGGAGACTGATGTATGGTGCCGCTACAGGTATTCTTTGGAGGTGTAGGGGTTGCTCGATAGAGCTGGATTTCAATAATCATGATTGTATCAATCAGGGGTTTTGATAAGTTTTGAAATAGCCTTCTACTTAAGCTAACTAAAGTAGGCGGCAACCTGATGAATTTTTTAAGCAAATCTGAGCGAAAATACAGACAAAGTAGGCGGCGGTTAGAGACAAATTCTGACAAAGAAGGTGGTGATTTTCTCCAGTTGCCAGCTTCTAATAGAACTCCTGATCAATGTGCAAATACAGTGTATCATGAATGTGCAGGTGGCTACACTGAAGGTGTACAATATTCAACAGCTCAGTTCAATAAGTGCACCTTACCCATAAATATTTTTTCACTAAATTAAATCTTTGCACCTATTTGAAATGCACCGTGCCTTTTCTTTTGCCTAATCTTGACCTTTTATAGGCTGTAAAAGTTACAAAATCTAGCCATCATCTGTTCGCACACAACCGAGCTAGTAAGAGGCATGGTTATACTCCTTATTTGATGTCACAAACTGGTTTACGTCGCAGCAAATCATTGTAGACATTCATGTAAACCACTTTGTGACCTCAAATCAGGAATAGACCCAAGCCCCTCATTGGTTCAGTCCCTCCGCTGATTCAATTGAGCATGCATTTGTTCTAAACTGCAGTACCTCAATAGCCTTCTACTCAGAAGCATTGTCCTGGTTCAACCAAGACCAAAACAACTATTATTTTTACCTCTCTAACCCGCAACAAATCACTCTTCATGTTACACCAGCCAGTCAACTACTACCCTGCGAGCAGAGGCCCTTCGATCTTCCTAGATAAGTCTTCCTCTTTCCGACTTATCTAGGAAGATCGAAGGACCTCTGCTCGCAGGGTAGTCAACTACCAGCTCCCCTAAAACGAGGTTAATGACATCCCTACTTCTTATTTGTTTAAAGCAATATAAATTATTTACAACTAAAGCTGTTTTGAAAGGAAAGCCAACATTCTAGAACTCCAGAAAAGGGTATTATTACAATGGAAAATGGGCCTGTATTGATGCTAATCTCTCGTCGGGAACTGATCTTTCTTTCTTTCTTTAATTTTCACTTTGTTAGTTTACCAATGTTTGTATTGTTTCTACTAACTGTACTCTTTGTTTGACTGTTTGTTTTTTCTTCTGCGGCTTTTTGTTTGTATATATTTATATATGTAGCTGTTAATTTACAAACTACCTTGTACTTGTTTTATATACATAAATAGATATTTAAATTTGGTTTGTCAACGGGGTTAATAACGTAAATTGACCACCGCAGAGCGGATTCGATTAGCTGACGTCTCGAGCGTTAGCCCTTCGTCGGAGGAAGACCTTAGATAACAATGACCGAGACCAGATTCAGTGATCAGCGGTTTCAGGGAAAACATGGGTTTGTGGGGGGTGCTCATTCTCGCCGGCTCATAAAAACTGGTTGCGGTCGTTGTTATCAAAGGATTTCCTTCGTCGGAGCGAATCGAGGAATTGTGGGTTGTGTATGATTTATATACAGGATATGGAGCTACGCTATTGGTAGTAACATGGTAACGTGAAAAACAGAAATAAATTAATTGAATGAAAAGCGCTCGTTGATACCCGTGGGGATTAAGAGTACCGATTTGAAAGATGAATTTTTGCTCCAGATTCTTACGACTTTCCGTGGTACCTTGATGTAGGGAAACGCCGGAGATCGACATGTGCTGTTTCGAATGGCTAGGGAGGTTAAAATGCCGAGCGACTGGTTTGGATGCATCTTTTTATCTTTCTCAACATCACGTACTACTAGATGTTCTCGAAATCGGTCAACTAATCGTCTTCCCGTTGCGCCGATGTATAACGTTTTGGCGAAACAGGAAGAAACCTCAGGTTTTCTCAAACCAAACATTTCCAGTACATTTTTGTTTCCAGCAAGTTAAGAAGACCGATTTTGAAACTTCGGTGGGGAGGAGGGAGGGGGAAGGAAGAGCAACCTGACGGGGAGGGAAAGGGACAACAGAGGAGCAAATCCAGAATCCATCTTGTTGCCTCTCTGTATCCAAAAAACCAAAATAGACTACGATTATATGAGCAAACTTAACAATGGCGTCTTTGAGTAGCGCATACTTTTCTCTAATCGGGGATGGGGATGGCGGGTGAGGGCTGGGAGGCGTCACATTCATTTGATTATTTACTACATTTAGAGCGATGACAAACCCAGGGAGGCCAATGGAATACGACACGAAGATAATAGTACCACTACTACTAATAATAATAATAAACAAGAAAATAGAGGATTAGCACGTGCACTGAGATGCCAGGTTAGGTCGCCTGCAGATAGAGCAAATTATACGCCATGCGCGGATATTTTCTGGATCATAGGACTGTGTAAGGCGAGAGCTGAAAAGACATTTTGACCGGGATTTAAAAAGTGATGTCCGCTCCAAGGTACGGATTTCCAGAGTAACAGCATTCCATAGAGGACAAACACGAACAAAGTACAACTCACAGAAAGTAGAGGTTCGCGCAACATTGAGACGAATGTCGAGCACAGTGGAGCCACGACTTGTAGATGAGCGAGAAAACTGGATTGTATCAGAGATATCAAGATGTATTTCACCTTTGATACATCGGAAGAGAAAGAGGAGGTCTAAATATTCAAGAAAGAACGAGAGAGGAAAAAGGCTGAGTTTTAGGAGGCGCTGTTTGAAGTCAAGATCCAGGCCACGTTGAATATAGCATGTGGCTCGTCATTGCACTGCCTCCAGGGTGCACATCAAGTTAAGTGAACCAAGAAGAGTAGGAGCCCACACTTGGCTAGCATAGGTCAAATGCGATCTCACAAGTGAGACGTAGAGCTTCCTTTGAATCTCGTAAGGAAAGCTGTTTGAGCACTGTCTTCCAAGAAATACGAGCATCTTATTTGCCTTAGAGACAATGTTCCACACGTGCTCGTTCCAGGAAAGATCACGAGTTATCTGGACCCCAAGGTCACGAGCAGACTCTACCCTCTTTAGAGTCACTCCGTTTAGGGTGTAGGCTCTAGGGGATTGTTACGCTTACGGGTAACTCGCAAACTCTCACTCTTAGCAGGCTGAAAAGAAAGCTCATTATGCAGTATCCAAGTAGATAGAGCGTCCAGGTCGTTTTGAAGAAAGCCGACGTTGCTGCATGTCCTAAATGGACGGAAAAATTTGGTGTCGCTGGGGAACATTGCGATACGGGACGAGTTGACGCAGTCAGGGAGATGGTTAACATAGAGAATGAACAAGATAGGTCGAAGTACGGACCCTTGAGGGACACCAGAACGAACTTCTTCCTACTGACTCTACACACCGTTTACAACAACGCGTTTGCGACGACTAGTCAAGTAGCTAGTGAACCACTCGTGAAGTAGACCTACGATTCTCAGGATGTAAAGTTTGTGGAACAGGTGAGCGTGGCACGCTGTATCGAAAGCACGCGTTAAGTCAAGATAGATGACATCTGCCTCTAAACCGCGGTCAAGAGAGTTACCAATTTCGTGAAGGACAGAAAGAAGCTGAGTGGTACAAGAAAGATCCTCACGAAAGTTGTGTTGGTGATAATAAATGCGATTTTCAGAGAAAGCCATTAGACGACGGGTAAGGCATTTTTCAAGCACTTTATATAAAATTGGTAACGAGGAAAAAATACCACGGTAATTTACGAAAAGGGCGCGTTTACCTTTCTTAAACAACGGCGCCAGGTTTGCGTCTTCCACTCACTGTAGAACACTCCAGACGACAGCGAAAGATTAAGGAGGTTACAAACCGTGTCGGATATTTCTTCTGCGCATTCCACAAGAAGACGTGCAGGTATCTCGTCAGGACCCATGGCCTTGTTGACGTTAAGCCCTTGCAGCTCCAGGAGAACCTCACGCCGGGAAAGAACAACCTCAGAGAGAGTGATTTCATAGTTGGGCGTGCCTGACGGGAAGTAACACAGGGAATGATTAGTGAAGATAGATTTAAAATGATCGGAGAAAGCAGCTGCTTTTTCCAAATCTGACGTGACTTCAGTGTTGTTGGCCAAGAGCATGGTGTCAGGGAAAGATCGCCTAGTTGACTTGAGTTTGAAGAAAGTCCAGAAAGGTTTCGCATAAGTGTGCACTTCAGCGGCCATATGCGAGAAGTAGGCCTTACCGTTAGCACGGATCCAGTGTTTTATCCGCTGGCGCATTTTCCTAAATTTTTCAAAAACTGCAGGATCTTTAGATTTTTGCGCATTGTTTCTCCAAAAGGTCTTTTTTTTAATTGCGTACGCGAGATCGCAATCTATCCAAGGCGCGCGCTGCGAGTGCCTAACCTTACGCCTAGGAATAAAGATGTTTACATGTTTTAGAAATGCGTTTTTCCATCACTGTAGTGCAAGAGCTATATGAATTGAATCACATTGTGTATCTAATGCGTTTGCAGAAAGATGGTCCCGAAGGGACTCAAGTCAGCGTTGCTGAAGTCATATACATATCTGGAAAATGAATTAATTACTTTAGTGGAACAGGAAAAATTAAAATAAATACATTTATGATCGGAAGGCAGACACTTTGTATCCTCAACAATAACAGAGTTTAGTAGGTTAGTTTCACTAACGAGGACAAGACCTAGAATATTGTCCTTTCTTGTGGGAACCTCCACTAGCTGATAAAGCTGCTTGAAAGCAATGCAGAAAGATGACCTGATTTGAAACCATAACGCAACGCTTTGAGCACCCCACACCACACACAATTTACTGATGCAGGTTTGGTTACTTGTTTTTATCAATTGAAGAAATCTTTTGTAGGTAACAAATCTAGCGCGATCCTCACGATATACCAATTCCGCAAAAGTCAAAGGGCATTTGGGCTATTTATTTCGAGGTCAGATAATCAATAATAACACCAAATCCAACTTTAATCTCCTGTTGTCAGATTTTCACATTTTAATCGATACAAAAATTGGTACAATGTCACAGAATGTCTTTTCTCTTTCTTACAACAAAAATTCTCAGTTACATGACATTTGCAAACCACAATAACTAGATTACATGACGGCTGAAATTATCAAGAAAAGTAAACAATGAGTATGGAAAAGTATCACAATCAATCAATCAATCAATCAATCAAAATCTTTATTTTAACACGGTAAAAATTCATCAGGTAATTACAATATAAAATACATATACATAATAATTCCTAATAACAATAAATGTACACCTAAAAAGTCTCTTCAGTAAAAATACTACTCTAAACTAGACCTGTTTTCCATGAATGCCGTGTATATAACTTAATTAACTAAAATGAAGGTTTTATAGTTGCTTAAAAAGATCTAAAGATTTCACTTGTCTTAGATTGCAGGGTAGACTGTTCCAGAGAGTTGCACCTCTATAGCTAAAGCTCCTTTTTAGGTAGTTAGTTCTGGGAAAAGGGACATTTAATTTGTTTGTAGAGTCTTAAGACACATCCTGACGTACTCCGCTAAGTAAACATAGAGGATAAGTAGTCAGGAGCCAAATCATGAAGAGCTTTGAACACCATTAAAGCTACTTGAATTTGGCATGTGCTAAAACCCAGACGATGGATTCTGGACGAAAGACGATGGACGATAGACGATGGACGATGGACGATGGACGATGGACGATATGCCGGTGTCGATTTTGTGGCAAAACGGGGCATGAACACGAAATTCAAATTCGTCACACAATCGCGGGCAAAATAATAGACGAAGGACGATGGATACAGGCAAGCTAGGCAAAATTCAGTTGTCACATAATCTTTAGGAATATCAATTGTCACACAATCTTTAGGGTTATCAGTTGTCACATAATGTCACATAAGTTATTAGAGACTACACGCAGTCCGTAGTAGTATGAGGCATGCATGACGCGGTAGAACCCTATCCCATACAGCAAACACATGCTATGTACGGCTGGTAATCCAGGCCCAATGTGGCCCGTAGGGAGGTGGCTACAAGCGATCACACCGTAGTTTTTGAGCTGTTTTGGTCTAACCTTTTCACAAGCGCGCTGCCCTATCACAAATATCCCGCACAAAAAATGTTTCTTGTGAAATAAAAAAGAGTGTACCGGCGCTCAGAATTGCGTCATAAGTCTGATTTCCAGTGTAACGAAATAAATGAGTGAATCTCAATTGTCTGGTTGTGCTTGTTCTATCAGAGATTCTATTCTATTTCACAGTTTTTTCCTTTTTATTGCGTGAAATTTAGATGCCAACATGTCAATACCGCCGTCATAACACATATCTGACAATACTCTACTAACTATGCCGGATCTGACATTGCAGACATTCATTTATTCGTTTTTACCCGCGATTTGCCAAATTTCGTGTTAATGTGATGTTCCGTCACAAACTCGACACTGGGGTATATCGTCTATCGTCTAATGTCTAATGTCATCCGATTGTAACAGTTGTAAGTCCGCTAATGCTAATGTCGAGGCCGAGATTTAAAACAAAATATGAGATAAAAATAGAACATTCTCAGGCTTAGCCAAATTGTACGTGTTCTTATAAAAATGAGTGTATTTTTACAATGTTACAATGTTACTCCCGGCCCGTGGAAAGCGAAAGCTTAACCAAAACATCTCATTAACTAAGGTGGGATCCCTTGTAGCCACCTTCCTGCGGGCCACATAGCCTTGATTACCAGCCGTTCATAACATGTGTTTGCCGTATGGGGTACGGTTCTACCGCGTCATGCATGCTTACTACAGACTGCGTACGGTCTCTAATAACTCATGTGACATTGTGTGACAAGTGATATCCTTAAAGATTGTGTGACCAATTTTGCCCTCGTCTGGCATCCGTCGTCCTTCGTCTATTTATTTTTGGAATATACATGTAATATTTTTGCCCGAATTATAATTTCGTGTTCATGTCACTTTTTGCCATAAAATCGACACTGGCATATCGTCCATCGTCCATCGTCCATCGTCCATCGTCCAGAATCCATCGTCTGGGTTTTAGCACATGCCCTTGAATTTGATGTTGGGCATTCAGGTCTTTCCATCCAAGTGTCGTAACAAGCACTCAGCGTCAGCATCATAGGAGGAGGAAGTCAAAACGCGGGCAGCACGATTCTGAAGCTTTTGTAATTTTTCGAAGAGCGTTTTGCCGCAATTCCCCCAGACAGTACTACAGTAATCAAAATGGGGTTGTGTTAAGGCATTGCAATTTTAAGGCAATTTTTTTTTCATTCTCTACAAACTGAACAAAACAACACTTCTGGTTACCATTAAGGAATTGACGTAAATCGATACCACTTGCAAGGCTTTCACACGAAACCGATTTTCAAAAGGAAATACAACTCTGTTTTATACTGATTACTAAGAATGAATAATAATTTGGAATAATTATGTAAAGAAAAGTTTTTCCTTGAAGAAAAACTGTTTGCACACAATTAAGTCAGTTTTTAAGGCCAATTCATGTGGAATTTTCACTATGACCTTTGAACAGGACGTGCCAATTAAATTTCACAATCTCGCTCAATTCTTGTAACCTCAAAATGAGCTAAAAACAAATTTGTCTTCCACGCTTGTAAAAACCACAACGCACACATAGTTGTTGTTGTTTAATTTTAGCATTAAGAAATATGACAAAATACATTTCTCATGACAACCCTTAACTGATACTGTTGACTTTGTGGAAATGGATATCAGTGAGAAACATTGGTTTATGCCAACATACAGGAGTAATAAAATATCTATTCAAAAATCTGAATGCGATCGTTACCATAGTCCGACACAGCTATTCTGCCATCACTAAGAACTGCTGTAGAGAATGGCCAGACAAACTCTCCTGCCCCTTTCCCTTTTGTACCAAACTTTGTTAAAAACTTTCCGCTCAGTTCAAACACCTGCACTCTGTGATTCTCTGAATCACAAACTAACAGGTGATCTGCTTTGCTCACAGACAGGCACCAAGGCTCATTGAACTCCCCGTCCCCATCCCCCTGCTTTCCGAATTTATAAAGAAATTTTCCTTCTTTAGTAAAAACTTGTACACAGTGGCCACCACAGTCTGACACTATAAGATAGTTGCCATGTTGGATACAGTGAAAGGGGCTGATGAAAGAACCCTCTGTGCCAATTTTACGCAAAAACTGACCATCAGGTGAAAAGATCTTGATTAATTTGTTATCTCTATCAGCAACAATAATGTTGCCATCACTGTCAATAGACAAACCACCAGGACGCTTAAGCTGGTGGTCAAAAGTTCCTTCTCCTCCAAACTGACCAACATACTCACCCTGATCAGTGAAGAGTTGAACTCGGTGGTTGCTACTGTCCGCCACTATAATGTTATCATTATGGAAAACTATTCCAGTAGGGAAGTTAAACTCTCCCTGCTGAGAACCTTTTCTGCCAAATGATCTCCAAAGGCGTCCTTTACTATCAAACATCTGTACTGTATTGTTCCGCCTATCAGTCACTGCAATCTCATTTTTCTCATTCACTGCTACCCCCCAAGGGCGATCAAACGTCCCAGCAGCCGAACCGTGTTGTCCAAAAGAAAACACGTGTCTGTACTGTCTGGGTTGGACTTGAACCTCAAAGGGGCTGCTATGAACATGTCCTCCATTTACCCTCACTGATGCCTGGCACGTTCCGGTTTCTTTTGCAAAGTAGCTGATCTTATAAGTGCCATCTTTGTTATCTTGGACTTGCGCTGTAGTCGCGCAGTCATGTCCCTGATGATTTCTGATTTCCACTGTTACACAGTCACGCTCTTCGTAACATTGTCCTCCTTCGGCGTTCCTTGTTGTCACAGCAATCGGTGCTTCAAGTCCAACAGTCGCTTCCCTGATTCCTTTCCCTTCAGCATGAGATTGTTGCGAGCTAGTCTTGTTAAGAAAACATAGAAAGCCAATTTGTTCAGCCTTTAGAAAATCAAACAAATGCTGATTTTTCACGAAGACAAACCCGGTTAAATGTGTGCCGTCGAGGTCAGCTGCGCCTTCTTGCACCGTATTTTCAGCTTCCTCGTGAAAAATTTTCTCTAAAACTTCGTTTGGCTGCATGATTTGCGCGTTTGTGGTTCGCCTCAAAAGTATTTCGCTTTTTTGGATGGCAGTCTCGTGCATTTTCACTTGTTCTTCAATCTCGTGCCTTTGCATTTCCAGACTCTCGAGCGATTCTTTGACTTTGTTTTCCACGTCATCAAAGATTTCCATCTTTTTCACTTCAATCGCTGTCATGATGATGTCAACAAACTGCTGTACGTCTCTTTTTACTCTAGCTGCTTGTTCTTGTACTGTAACACAGTTTTCGTAAACTTTAGCCATCTTCTTCACCTTCGCTAGCGCTCTTCGTTTTTGAGATTCAACTGCAGCCTGCACTCTCAACTTGCGCTCATTTGCTGCTAATCCCAAAGGCATCTTAGCGTGACCTTCGTGATCTGTTAACGCACAAGTACTGCAAATGGCAACTTCACATACCCTACAAAACAGCTCTAATTCTTTCTTCTCGTGGCCTGGCTTTCCGCAAAATGCTGGCCGCTTTAAAATGTTCTCAAAGTCTTCATCTTGAAAGTCTTTCAAAGCCAGCGCATGGTGTTCTTTATTGGCTTTGATGCCATTATGCAGAGGCAGACAGTCATCACACCAGAACGAACAACACTGGAAGCAGTACGAGCTTTTTCCGCTTCTTTTATCACAATTGCCACACTTGACGCCGCTTGTATTGCACTCTTTGATGGCCAACACATCCAACAAACTATTGATTCGAAAGTTTGTCGGCAGAGCGTTAAGATCACCGTTTCCGGGGATCCTGAAGTTCTGCCTACACTCGGGGCATGAAATGGTTTCTCGAATGCCGCTGGTTTCTTGAATCCTTTGCAGGCAGTGAAGACAAAAGCTGTGCAAACAAGGCAGCTGCTTTGGATCAGTGAACTTGGTCATACACACAGAACAGGATAATTCTTCATGAAGATTGTGCAAGAAGGTTTGAACATCCATGATAAATGTAAGGAAGCGCAAAGACAGCTCTTATCACACACCTTAAAACAAACAAAAGTCCCAAAAACAATGAAGCCTTGTGATCTCGTGATGTTTATGTCGGAGTTATGATATCAGCCATTCAGAGAGACTGAATTGAAGTGTTTTGACGTTCTGAGAAATGCAAAAACATCCTGATTTCTGAGAACTGCTATTGGCCGTCACGGATAGGTGCTGACATCAATCTGTCTCGGAACCGTGTTTAGTCCTTCTGACTTCTAAGAATTAAACTACGATTAGTGTCTTATTTCGCGGATGAAACACGCGAAGGCGTGCGAACCTCTCGCGAACAGACGTAATGCGCGGGGAGACGAAAAAATAAGGTCCTGGCGTGTCCCATCTCGCCCGCGGAGGCAACCTTCGCGTGGACTCGCGTATTTCACTCGCTTTTCTATGTCTTTCAATAAATTGAGAGATAAGTATTTCATCTGACGGAATTGTTATATTTTCTTTTGTTTTTTTCAGATTACAATACCTTACTGTACCGTTTTGAAAGAACTGAAGAAGCTTGTTCCGTTTTCATAGTTGTCATTCTCGGAATAAGCAACCTGCAAAAGTTCTTGCCTTGGTTCATCGATTTCATAGTTCGCGCTCGTTTGTGTACATAAAATTCAAGGAGTATTCAAGGAGTATTCAAGCACCAAAAACTGAGTTTTCAAGGAGTGTTCATTGCAAGTTTACTTTGTCTTGCACTATGTTTTGAATTGTTTTCATTGGTCGAGAGTAACTTTAAAAAAGTTCATCCAGATATAAAATAGAACATAAATTTACCGACTTTGGTATAATCCTATATTATTCACATCCGAACAAAAATTCAAGGAGTTTTCATTACTTTCAAGCACTTTCAGTAGAAATTCTTCTTTTTAAGGACTTTTCAAGCGCCCTCGAAATCTAAAATAAAATTTAATGGCTTTTCAAGGACTTCAAGGAGTAGCACGAACCCTGCGATTCACATTTCTATTCCTTGAATCTTCTGTCTGTAAAAGTACATTTTCTAACACATGGATTCCCCCACGAGGTCCATGAACAGTAATCGCAAATGAGGGAAATAACTTGCCGTTTTCAAGTTTCAAGACCTCCTGACTGATTTGAAATAAAAATACACAGGACGCAAGCTATGGCCAGCTTATTTATTAAAAATAAAACTTTACTCTTTAACTCTATTTTATATTTGCGCCAAACCATATACAAATCATATTATCCAGTAACCGTATTTACCAATGCTCTATAATAAACTTGACTCGAAATTATTTACACTTTCATATCATTCCCTACAAAAGAATAATTTATTGAAATCGCCGCAACAGGAGTAATCAATATATTTAGAAACCAATGACTTGAGGCACAAATTATATCCAATCACGACAAAGACGTATCGGAGTCAAGGAAGACAGTAAACTTTCCATATAAAGAATCCATGCCATAGCTGCCTGGGTCACCCGCAAATTGCAGATGAATAGTCTATTATCACAAAAGTAATTAGGAAATCCATGACATGGAAAGCTTATGACACCTCAGACAAAATTTGGCGTTGTGAAAGTTTTTTTAAAAGCCATTTTACCCAACGTAACGAAATACATTTATGAATAGAGCGGTTTTCACTTGACTTTAAAAAGCAAGTGACGTTAGCGCTTGCTTTCCTTTGCTACATTCTGTGAGCGCCTGGTTGGTAAAAGTCGCGCCACCTTTTTAACCAATAAAATGGAACACGAATGTTGGCGCGCATTTTCTTGCGCTCGGCGCCAGATGCGCATATTTGTTCGGATTCTGATTGGTTCATTGCGATAGCTGTGTCCCAGTGTGCGCTCTTGTTGTACCTGTTTGCTTTAGTTTTAGTTTAACCACACTTAGTTGAAAGCCACGCTACTTGAGTATCAACGTTAGGTCAATCTACTCAGTCTCCAATCGTTTCACGTGTGGCAGTACTTCCCATTGAGGGATATGAAGATCAAACTCCAAAGCCACCACGGCTTGGAACTCAAACTTAAGAAGTTCCTTTACTGATATCCGAAGCTTGTCCTCGATTGTCTGCAATAAAACAACCAGCCACCTTACAAAACGAGAGCCATAAAAAGTATACAGCCTGTGAGAAAAAAGGCGATTATTGACAAAGATTAAGTGTTTTGATATTTAGACAGATTCTCCCAAATAGTACTGTATACCCTGAGTAGCTGGCGGTATTGTAGGTGCGCTACGGAGGAGGAGGCGGAGCCGCTGAAAGCGAGGGGCGCAAGCCGCGAGAAACGCCTCTTTTTCATTCTCCTCGCGGCGAAAGCCAATCATATTTAGCGGCTCTCTTTACTCCGCATGTCTACAATACCACCAGATGCGCAGGCTAAGTATGGTTTGAAATTTTACGAAGAACGGTGGCGAGAATATGCGTGTAAATACATGTATACTAAATCAAGGCTTTAAGAGTGTTTGGTGTACGGTATGTGCCAGCCTCTTGAAATCCTTGCCCATGATCAACCGTGGTTACCTAGCGTCCTTGTTCTCCTTGAGCAGCGGTCATGAAACGAACTCTGGGAAGTTATGATTGGAAGACCATAAACTGAATATCGGACTTCCAATTGAATGGCGCATTCAGTAGGGTACATCACTGTCCTGGCCTAGTTTTCACCTCCTAAAAGTTCTGTTTTACTTCTGGCCATTTGTGCTTTTCAAAACTTTTTGAACTTACCAAAATGTCTTGCCCGATGAATAGCTCAAGAGTACTTCTTTCTCTCAAGTTTGCATAGTTAGAGATTTTGATGTTTCCTCGCCCAACTAACAGAGGTGATCACTGGACGCAAACCTATCTCTGGATCTCTAATCGATGCCAGGTTTTAATATCAAAACAACATACTCACTGGCGCACAAAGTAATATATAACGTACGGGAGCTTCTCCCCAGGACAGTTACTTTTTATGGAAATCATGAAAAATTTTGCATTCCCTATAACAAATAACAAAACAGCTTACCTCTATAAGCTCTTTGATTTCGTCTCTTTTCATATCATCATTAAACTTTGCTGCCAATAGCAAACAGGAACCTGGAAGATAGTTAAGAACATCAGCAACATTACATAGAAAGATCGGCTTGCAAACAAGTTTCTATATGATATTAGTATAAATCTACCGGCGTTCTATCACAAATACCATTCTCTCATTGGCTACGCTACTCGCTGTCTAATATAAGTATTTAACAATTAGATTATGAGCTTAAGATTTCTATTGCGTGATAGCAGATGAGGTTGCAGCCCGAATCAGCTATCACGCGATGGATATCGAGAGCGAATATTCTAATTATTTTAGTATAAATCTTCTTGTCGTTCAAAACTAAACAAGTAAATTATCTAAATCCTCCTCACAGACACTTCGAAAACGGGAAGAAGCGGCCGCCATTATGTTGACAACAGCTACTCACTATCTATCACAGACTAGATAGCGAGTAGCGTAGCCAATCAGACAACGGCATTCGTGAAAGAACGCTAGTAGATTTGTACTAATCTGTGATAGATAGTGGGTAGCAGTTGTCAACAAAGTGACGGCCGCTCCTTCGTGTTTTCGAAGTGTCTGCGAGGAGGATTGTTTCGTTTTGAACGATTAGGAGATACATACTAAAACAATTAGATTATTCGCTCTCGATTTCTATGCGTGATAGCTGTCAGGCAATAGAAATCTCGAGCTCATAATGTAATTGTTAAAAAGTAATGATGATGATGATGATGATGATGATAAGAAATAGTAGTAATAATAGTTCTAATAACAATAATTTCCACTAGTTGGCAGGCTTTAAACCATTGTAATTCTTATTGGAAAAAACCATAGTTTTTGCACTGATGGACGTGAGGATGAACGTGGCGTGAGGAGATTGCAACTGCTAATAAAACATTATCGTACAATGTTCTATCATAAGTGGGCTTTTATCTTTTAATGTGTGTGTGTGTGTGTGTGTGTGTGTGTGTGTGTGTGTGTGTGTGCGTGCGTGTGTGTAAAATAGTCTAAATAGTCTTTCTATCATATTCTTAGTAATGTAACCACCGCTCCGATTGATGTATTGATAGTGATGTAAGTAACTGTAAGTCAGTCCACCGTGGTGTGGAAATAAAGCGAAAAATAAAAAACTAATAACAATAATAACTAAAAAACATCATTATCATCATTATTATTATTATGAGGATTTTTTATCACACCATTAGTTGTATTGGTGGTCACGTGTTCCTAGATCATCAGGCCATTTCCCATAGCCTTAGATGTCTAAGGTTCTTCTTCAAATTCTTGCTGTACCCAACAAGTAGGCTTTCTGGAGAAGGTTGAAGATTCCAGGTGTTCCTATCGTAGCAATCCATATCCTCAAGTTTTTAGTCACTGCCCCAAGTGCCCCAACTACAACTGGGATAACAGACACGCTTCTGCAATTCCTCATCTTTTGTATTTCCATTTTTAAGTCCTGATAGCGGTCGATCTTTTCCTGTTCTTTTTCTGCTATGCGTGTATCAAAAGGACACGTCACATCGATAATGTGGCACACTCTGCCCGCCTTCTCAAATCAGGCCTGCCTCATAGCAGGCCTGTTACGATCTAAGTGATGGTCTGTTTGAATTCTGAAATCCCACAGTAGCTTCACTTGGTCATTTTCCATCACTGCCTCTGGAGAATGGTCATACCAGGTTTCGTTGCATTGCAGGTCATAATTCTGGCAGAGTTTCCAGTGAACAACTTTAGCAACTTGATCGTGCCTCCAGGTCTTATACGGCTTTTGAGCTAATTTCTTACATTCTGTTGATAAATGGATAACAGTTTCCTCCCTTTCACCACATAACATCGGTGACAGATCTTGTTTTTCAATCTTATTCTTGATGTAATTAGTCCGAAGGGCCTGGTCTTGTGCAGCAGTTAGGAGGCCTTCAGTCTCTTTCTTCAGAGTACCTCTTTTCAGCCAATCCCATGTCTGCGGGTCTCTAATTCCTTCAGAGCATCTCGCATACTGCCCGTGCAATGTCTCTTCTCTATAACTGCTTAGCCTTGTTCGACTTACACTTTCCTTATCTGCTCCTTCATCCAAAACATTTTCATCTTTTGTTACCTTAAGCAGCCTTTCAGGACTGTTTCTCACATACTAACACAAACTACTAACCTCGATGTTGACGCAATCTTCAACACTAATGAAGCCTCTGCCTCCCTGTGATCTCTTGACATATAGCCTGTCTACATCTCGTTGAGGGTGAAGCGATCTATAAATCGTTAACAGCTTCCTTTTTTTCTATCCAGTGCCCTTAGTTCATCCTTACTCCATCTGATGATACCCGCCCCATATCGTATCAATGAAACTGCTCTTGAATTAATCGCACTCACAATATTTCCGCCGTTCAATTTTGATTTAAGAATCTTTCTGATCCGCCTCAAATATTCTTTCGATATTGCCTGTTTCATGTCACTGTGCTTCACATCATCTGCCTCCAGGATTCCTAGATATTTATATCCATCACTTTCCTCAAGCCCTCGGTTGACTTGGACATCCGGTAAAACAATACCTTCGCATGCACATGCTTTTCCCTGTTTCATAATTACATGTAGCACAGCACATTTGCTAATTCCAAAATCCATTCCAATGTCTTTGCTGAAAATTCCGACAGTATTTAGCAGGGTGTCTCCTTGCTTCTCATTCTTTCCATATAATTTTAAATCATCCATAAACAGGAGATGATTGATTAGGCCCTTCCTGTTTCCCAGATCATACCCAGCCTTCAATTTCCTTAATACCATAGATAATGGGATAAGGGACACAACAAACAACAATGGAGATAGGCTATCGCCCTGGAAAATTCCTCTTCTTACATTGACAGTACCCAGTGAGCGGCCTCCTGCCTTTAACTCCGTTTTCCACTGAGTCATACTTTTTTTCCAATAAGGCGATTAAATTCGCGGCTGCTCCAAACGTTTGATAATCCTGGAGTGTGGTATCATGTCATAGGCCTTCTTGTAGTCGACCCACGCCATTCCAAGCCCCGTTTGTCTTCTTTTGCAATTTCTAATAACCATCTTATCAATTAGTAGTTGGTCTTTGGTGCCTCTGGACTTTCTTCTACAACCCTTCTGTTCTTCAGGCAGTAGACATTTCTCCTCCAAATGATTGTACAGTTCATCTCCCATTATACCACTGTACACAATTACCACATTAATGGTAAACATGTTATTGGTCTAAAATTCGAAGCAATGTTCCCCTTTTCTTTGTCTTTAAGAATCAATGTTGTTCTGCCCATTGTAAACCATTCAGGAATTTGGTTTATAGTCAGGCACTCTTGCAGTTGTAAGGCTATTCTTTCTGTGCATGATGTAAAACTTTTCAGCCAAAATTCTTGTAACCCATCTGGGTCAGGGGCTTCAGTTCCAATTTGCTGTTTTACCACTTTTCCTGGTGTAACCACTATGTCATTCTGCTTTTGTACCCCTGACAGACTGTTCTCCACTTCCTTAAGCCAATCAGCACTTCTGCTATAATCCACTGGGTTGTCCCAGATATTGCCCCAGAATGCCTTACTTTCATCAGCATCGGGTGTTAAAGTGTTGTCAGTTTCCATGTTTTCAATCTTTTCAAAGAGACGTTTTCGTGGTTGGACTGAAACATCCTGCTTTGCTTATATTGTTCAGTCCTGTCTTGGTATCTTATGATCTTGTGGCTCTTTCCTAATACTCTCTGCTTTAGCTCCTCTAACACAACTTGGAGACCTTTCTTATTCAGAGAGTATCTCTGTTCTAGCCCCTCTCGGACTGTTATGTTATTAAGCTCACCAGATTTCATCCTTTCTAGCCTACTTATATCTTTCCTAAGTTGCGCGACCTGACCCTGTAGTCTCTTCTTCCACCAGGGTACTGTCCCACTGCTTCCCGACTGCTTTGGTTTAACTCCAAGCCTTTTGGCAACCACACGTCCCGTAGCTAGCAACAGCTCATTGGTTTGGGTGATATCTTTGGTCTCTATAAAGGCGAGAACCTTGTTCACTTCGTCCACTTTCACTTTCAGTCCTTTTCTTTCGACATTTCTCAAGTTCGGTGGGGGATCTCTCCCATTCTTGAAACTTTCTAGTATCTCCTTCGCTAGCTGGATTTCCTCCATACTACACCCTTTCTCTGCCATGCTGCTAACTACCTCTTGTGTGAAAGACTGTTCAGTGGGCATGTCATCCTTGTCCATTACTGAGCTCGTTTGGTCCCCAGAATCCCCCTGAGCACTAAGATCGTTTACCATCATGTCTGGGTTCTCCACATTCCCGCATTCTTGAGTTCCATGACTTAATTTCCCTCCTTATTTCCTCCAGTTCCACCACAGATAACCATTCGTTCACTCTAACCATTCTAGCCTGGTCAGCCAGTCATTGCTCAGTAGCTTCAAAAACCCCAATCTCTTGCCAAATTCCAAACATCCTCCTCCTATAACCCCTCTTAGTTGGTTCAGTTCTAAAGAAACACCTCATTGCCAGCTTGTTTACTTCTTTATTCCACCTCAGCCTAGCAGTAGCTGGATGACGACCTGGAATGGGCTGCTGTCCCCCACTTCCCTGCCGGGCGAGGAACTGATCCTTGCGGTTTCAGTCCCATTTACGTCGTTGTTACGTACATACGTAGCTTTCATATTCATCATTTTTGAGAAGGTTTAGCATCACCAGTAAGCAGATTTGATTTTTGGAGTTCCCACTCCTAGGCGAGTTGCCACCCAAGGCTAAATTGAGCCTCAACTACCAATTTTGGTTGTTGTTACCCTAACAGGGGTGGCTTTGAGGTTACTGACACTTGCCAAAGGTACCACCCCAGACTCTGGTGGGCGGGAGCGTCCATCTCCCCTTGGTAGGTTGAGGCTCCAGCCTGTCCTACCCCAATGCCCCATAATAATAATTATTATTGTTATTGGTTAGTTAGTTAGTTAGTCACTGGCGACTTTAATTTTCATATTGATGAGCCTAATGATTGCGATGCTCGACGATTCTTACAAGTTCTGGAATCGTTTGATTTGATCCAGCACGTCTCTGAAGCGACTCATAAGAGAGGTCACATACTCGATTTGATTATAACGAGATCTCAGGAGAAATTAGTTGGCCGCTGTACTGTGGACAATCCTTTTGTCTCGGATCATCTTGCTGTACACAGTCTGTTGGACCTTGCCAAAATACCACTCGAGCGTAAACGAATCTCATATCGCAAAATTCGTGATATCGATTTTAGCGAGTTTTGTGGTCAGTTGGAGAGCACCAGGCTAGTAAGGGATGCTGCTTCTTTTAGTCTCGGTGAACTTGTTTATGAGTATAACACTACATTAAAGTCGTTGTTGGACAGACACGCGCCTCTGAAGACTAAGACCATTACTCCTCGCCCAACCGCCCTATGGTACACTGAGGAAATACGATCTGAAAAGAAAAAACGCAGAGCTCTCGAGCGGCACTGGCGTTCTTCAAAACGAGAATCGGATTATTCTAGATTTAAGGAACAATGCCTCAGAGTGAACGCTTTGATCAAGAAAACGAAAGTTGACTATTACTCAGGCATTATACGGGAGAGTAGTAATAATCCCCGAACTCTTTTCAATACGGGAAATAAGCTCCTACATAGGCGCGTGCCCACGGAGTATCCTTCAGGGTGTGCGTCCGATGGTGATCTTGCTAACAAGTTCATTGACTTCTTTGGTGAGAAGATTACAGTTCTGCGAAACTCACTTGACTCCACATCTGATATTGTTGTGGAGTCCGATGCCATTGTCCATCAGTGTGCCTTGTCATGTTTTAAGTCTGTAACATCGTCTGATGTCTCGGAATTACTTAGTAAGATGACCATCAAGTCCTGTCCTCTTGATCCCGTCCCTGCTCCTGTTTTGAAGCAGTGCACATCAGTTCTTTTGCCTGTTATGACTCAAATTGTAAATCAGTCTTTATGTTCAGCTGTTTTTCCAGACTGTTTTAAGCTTGCCTTTTTGAATCCTCTTCTCAAAAAGCCCACACTTGATGTTGAAGCTTTTTCGAATTTTCGTCCTATTTCAAATTTGATGTTCATGTCTAAACTTACTGAGAAGGTGGTGGCATCTCAGTTGATTAATTACATTTCTAGTAATGGACTTGATGAAATACTACAATCTGCATATAAACAATTTCATAGTACCGAAACAGCTTTAGTCAAAGTTTTTAATGATATTATCCTAGACATCGATAGGAATAGAAAGTGAAAACGTAAAGCTTGTGGGATGTGGCTGGAGTGACAATGATACCTCACAAATTAATGTGATTTGGTAAGCTGAAGCCACTCTAAAGACACTAAGGCCACATGGTAGCGGGCATTACCCCTTAAATCTACCAAAGCAAAGATTGAGCCCAAGCATTAGCAGCCATGGACAGCTGTTTCGGCCTTGTTAGGCCTCATCAGCATGGCATAGCTAATGCTCAGGCTCAAGTACCCACATATCCATAAAACAAGCAGTGAAAACGTAAAGCTTGTGGGATGTGACTGGAGTGACAATGATACCTCACAAATTAATGTGATTTGGTAAGCTGAAGCCACTCTAAAGGCACTAAGGCCACATGGTAGCGGGCATTACCCCTTAAATCTACCAAAGCAAAGATTGAGCCCAAGCATTAGCAGCCATGGACAGCTGTTTCGGCCTTGTTAGGCCTCAT
>JAEMWC010000351.1:290000-320000 GCA_016490735.1 Pachyseris speciosa
GTAGGAGTATTATTACCCCTCTCCCTCTGATCTGTCCAGTTCAATGGCTGCAGAGGATGCTTGTTCCCCATGGAATACCCAGCAGGAGCAACTAACAGTATTATGAAACCCCCTTAGTAGGGTTGTTAGTCCATGACAAGATAACAAACATAAAGTAATTAGGGGGTGGTACATTCCCCTTCCCTCCCCTCCCCTTGCAGCCCCTTTCTGGATGGGTGCCTTGTCTGTCGCAGAAAAACCATTGATATAGGAGATATATACCGATACTCCTTAGAAGGGCTGCTTGTCCATCACACCAAAACCAGCATGAAGATGTTGGTAGTAAATTACAGCTGCCCCCTACATGGGATGTTGGTCAATCACAAGATACCCAGCATAATGATACAGGATACACGGTGCAGAGTAACTTGGAGTATCAATTGCTGCTTCTAGCTTTCCAGCGGGGGTGGGGGGTGGGGGGTGGGGGGGTGGGGGGAGGTAGCCTCCCAAGCAGTCGTTTTTTGGACAGTTGTATTTCACCTCCTCTCCACAAACGCCTGCTTACCCAAAGCCAACATTCATTTCCCGTTGTTTGGCTTGTGGACATACTAGCCAATCATGATCAAGCAACTGTCCAGCGATGACAAGTAGAATTAATCCTAATGAGTGCTTCTTTCTCTTGTGAATTTGTAAATGTATCAAAGTGCTGGGGCTGATTTGTTTTTGAGTAATATTTTTTGACAGTTTTTGAGTAACATGATGTGTTACAAGAGACTTAAACTTTGAAAATGCAAATAAGAATTTAGATGCAACCAAGTTAGAAATCTGAAGTATTTATCAGTCGATCAAACATAGTGTAAACGACATGAAATTATCACACATAGGACAACAGCAAAGCTCGATAAACAGAACAAACATAAAGTACATGTAATTAGGGGGTGGTACTTTCCCCTTCCCTCCCGTCCCCTTGCAGCCCCTTTCTGGATGGGTGCCTTGTCTGTCACAGAAAAACCATTGATATAGGAGATACTGTATGTACCGATACTTCTTAGAAGGGGTGCTTGTCCATCACAGCACCTCCTCTCCACAAACACCTGCTTTGATCGACTGATAAAAAAAAAGCCAACATTCCTTTCCCATTGTTTGGCTCGTGGACATCCTAACCAATCACGATCGAGCAACTGTCCAGTAATGACAAGAAGAATTCATCCTAACGAGTGCTTCTTTCTCTCGCGAATTTGTAAATGCATCAAAGTGCTGGAGCTGATTTGTTTTTGAGTAATATTTTTTGACAGTTTTTGAGTAACATGATGTGTGACAAGAGACTTAAAATTTGAAAATGCGAATAAGAATTTAGATGTGACCAAGTTAGAAATCTGAAGCATTTATCAGTCGATCAAACAGTAACACAACATGAAATTATCACACATAATGGCTAATGAGGAAACAGTATGTACAACATAGTCTACTACCCTTGCATCAGGAACCCGGCCAGACCGGGGTAGACCGGGGCCAAAGCCCGGCCTGAAAGCCGGGGTCAGCCTGTCTTGTGGCCAGGCTTTGGCCGGGGCTGGCCAGGGGATAAAAAACCGGGGAAGCCCCGGCCACAGGGCCAGCCCGGCCTGGCCTGGCCGCAGTTGGCCGGGGCCAAATTTGGGAAAGAAAAAGCAAAACGGGGTAGGGCTTTGGCCGGGTTGGCCAGGGGATAAAAAAAAAACCGGGAAAACCACGGCCACAGGGCCAGCCCGGCATGGCCTGACCACGGCTGGCCGGGGCCAGCATGTGAGTTTAGCAGCAGAGGTTTACAGTGTAGGGTTTACCAGTGGCGACATGGAATATGTTCCACCCTGCCAGGCCACAAAAACGTACACAAGCATTAATATGACTATTACAGCAATGCTGATTCAACAGTCAGTTTAAGCATGCCAAACTAATTTATAATATATTGGTCATTAAATGTCTTTCAGAAAGGGGTACTGTCACTCCCATTCTTGTTATATGTTGAGATTGTGAAGAATTATAACTTAGCTCAGCCTGTTAAACATGAAGAGGTTAAGACTTCAAATGATTTGCTGCAAGGAAAATAAACAAATATGGTGATTTTTCCCAGACACAATGATAACAGTTGAAAAAGAACTTTTTTAAGTTGCAATCCATTTTCTTCTTGTCATCCATGGCCATACACAACCGCAAATAGTTTAAATGCATATAACAAGTACTACATAAGAAGGCTGCAAGAAATTAAAGGTTCTATTGTTACAATTAAATCTTTGGGTTTATCCAAATTTTGTGACAGTGCCCCTTTAACAATGTGTCTATCACAAGTTTTTTTTAATACACAATGTATAAAACAAATGACTTTCTTTGAAAACGTTATCAGAGAATAAGATGAGAAATAAAACTGCATAGTCTGATCTCATAAAATAATTATAATTTTTGTTTTGGTTTCCCTTCCAAAATAACTTTGCGAATTCATAGGAATTCCCAATAATTTTCTAAGAATTCCTAACATTTCCAAAGCATCTAAGATATTTATGGCCATAATGCTAAGATAAAATGTTGTCTTTGAGTGATGAAAGCAAAGGATGAGATTTGAGGCTGTCCAACAATTATTTTTATTTACAATAAGCAAATTACACTTCACTCAAATTAATCATGACTTCAAATCATTGAAATATACGCAGCAACGGAATTTGTTTTTTCTAAATTTTTACGTACACAATATCAGGTAATGTCAAGCATAGTTGTCTGAATCACAGATTTCTAATAAATTTCTAACAATACAAGCTTAAAGCTCAAAGGTACAGTGTGTAAGTAAAAATTAAGGTTTTGAAACTTATGTATTCAAGGGAAAGCCGATCTAGAGATTTATACATTTGAATTTTAAAATTTATATGAACTGGGGCAAAAATGAGAAGAAAAATGGTAAACAGCGGCCTTAGCTTAGCGATTTAAATTTTTGTGCTGTTAACACGGAGCTTTCTTTGCTGCTCGCGGATGAGTTTGTCAACAATGTACCACCCAGCTTGCTCCATGATGTCTAAAATACATCTGATGCATGATATATTTTCACGTAAATTGATGCTTTCTTTGTTACGCGTAACACAGTAACAACCGAGTGGAGGACTAGGTAGAGGTAGGAAGGCGTGAGAACTTGACGTTCTATTATCCTGTGTGCTGTTAACCCAAAAAGATATTTGTTTGCTCCTCTAAGTAGTTAACGGCGCCCTCTTTTACGTATTTAAGTTCAAGCGTAAATTGTGCAGCTTTGTCTAGACAAACCGCCGCGCCTCGATTTCTTTACTCACAAACATACATTTAAGAGGTCCGTTCTGTCAAGCAATGTATATATATATACACAAACTCCCGAAAACGTTTCGGGCCCTAAAAACTATTTTATATGCTCTAGGTTATTTAGCAGAAATTATATATCTTATATCTTGGATAAGGGCTTGGATGACCTTTTAAGAAAGTATGTTAGTTTGCCTAAAAAGCTAGTACCAATCGATGGAAAATTTGGATGTATTTCACCTCTTTTGCTTCGAGCTTGGGGCGCTCAAATCGAGGCTTTTAATTCCACTAACAGTCCATTCATTGGAGAAAACACATGATTTTTAGCGCTGAAATCAAACGAGAATACCCAAACGTGACTACGGGATGGGACGTGAAGAAGATATGGCTGAAAAATCAAGTTTCGTTTCCCAAGCCACGTTTTTCCGAACTCAAAGAGTTTGAAAGCAAGGTAAGATGACAAGATTGGAACTCTTTGTGGGAATATCTCAACCAATTGCTGGAAGTCCAACAGTGAAATACTGACAATATTATTTATTGTGAATTCACTTTGTCTTATTTAATTTATTTGTAGAATACCGCAGTTATTTAGGAGATCAGGCGTTAATGAAATGTTTACTTCTAGAATGGCTACCACGTAGCGAAGATCGAGGAAATCATATCAATTAGTAAAATATAAAACTTAAATCGGAGGATGCTCTATTTTTACATCGAAATTGAAAACATAACTCGTTATTGAAATGTTATACTTTTCAGCGCCAGATTCACGCAACAAACCTGAAATTGTAAAGTATCTATTGAAATGTTTTACTCATCAAAAGCAGAGCAACGAAACAATCCTTTCTCGATACATTTTGTAATTGTTCCTAAAACAGCTTATCGACATGTAAACTAGCAATACAAAGCAACAGAATGGAAGTAGATCACCAAGTAAATTTCTCAATAATCTACGTAAACGCTCAACGCTGCCGAAAGTGTGACAAGCGAAGGCAAAAACTAAAAGATGCCTGATCACAGTTTATTGGACACGCCGATTCTTTATGTTGCAAAGCAGCAGTAGCGTGATCATTACAGCAGAAAAACGGGCCATAGTGCCAATATTTTAGGCCCCGTTGAGGACCGGTTAGCTGTGTTTTCCCTTAAGACAATTTCGGACCTTTAACCTGACTGAGGCGGAATTCGGCCTGACCTCGGTGTGAAAACTGTTTTTTGAATGTAACATCGGCAACTGAACAAAAACCGTACTAAAGAAATTTCTGGCTCCAAGCTAATAAGTCGCACAAATGTTACGCTGGTTCCCGGTTCATGGTAAGCCGTACAAGGATATAACAGGGACAGAACAAGAGGCAGACAACCACCGATTACTTTTTAAAATTTGACGTTGGTAAGACGGGAGCCTTACATCACACTGAAAAGAGCCAGACAAGCTACGTTTCGTTTCTTGAAATAATAAAAGCACGAACATTATTATTTATGAAACACACCTGCATATGTCACTACGGTCATCAGGCTGCTACACTGACCGCATATCGGGAAATTACCGATTCCTCGTGAGAAAAATCCCGAACTCGATCCCATCCATTAGTCTTTTCACTCATTACTTTGTCCATTTTCCGTTAATGATCTGACTCCTTTAGAAACGACGATGTTAAGTTAACGGCAAAATTGCCCATTAGAGAGATTTTCTAAATTTGAAAACCTGACGGGGTCATAGAATACAATCTCAGTTGGTTAGATACGGCAGCAGGAATGCATAGCACGCGGTTTTATCAGTGGAATCGGCCATACTCGAGACAGGTATAGAACACTTCTCTGATACATATATGTTATTGTTTGAGTTCAAATTTTCATTGGTTAGCTTCGAGATCAAAGGAATGTTTTGGATTAAAGAGTCCACCACCATTTAGCACGCCAACAGTGAAATTTACGCGCAGTTAAATCCGTTGGAGTTACTCGTGTTAGTGATCGCTTCTTGGTTGTTTTTTGGTTCTTTTCGAGGTTTTTTTAAAAAGTTTGAGATATGTCGCTGTTCCCATGCCTCCCAAGGGGGGGGGGGGGGTCCTCCTTATTTGGGTTATAGAGATATATGCGGCCCCAAAGGTTACAGTTTTTTTAGCCGTTTTGGTCTGAAATAGGACCAGTTTTGACCATTTGCATCTGAAATAGTTTATGGTTTGTGCAATCTATTCTTGAATGGAGTATGTTTTTTAGAAGAGGCTACTTCTTCATATTCATGAGACAAAACCATCGACAAATGCCCTTCTTTTTTCCCTTTTAATTATGTTTATGCCAACCGTGCACGTGAAATTGGTCTGAAATAGGTTCCTTTAGTTTTAGTCAGATAGGTACAGGTTGCTACGAGAAATTTAATACGCATCCGCCCGGAAAACATTGTTACTAGATGGCCTAAATCCACTGAATTTGCTTTTCCTAACTGTCTTTTTACTAACAGCTGTGGTCTGGCAAAAACGAAAAACCGAGTGAGAGCCTCCGTGGCGTTAGGAGGTGATATTAGAAGTCAGGACATTTATATATGTGTTGTCTCTAAAACACATCTCTCAATCGAAATGCCTGATTCGATTTGATAATTCCCGACTACGCTCTATTTTGGAGAGACAGGGGCTGGGAAAATTGGAATAGCAGGGAAAAGGATGGTGTGGCCATCTATGTAAGGTGTTTCCAAACCAATCCGGCCTGTTGGTAAGGCAATTATCCAGGCATGCGTTACTTCTCGTGGGGAAATCGATCAGGACGTCCCATCCCGACAGTGCTTTGAGTTCATGCACGTCTAATCGATTGAGGTCGCTCACAATGACAGTTTCTGGGTGTTGGTCCAACACCAAATCCACAAAGCTAATGAGGTAATTCATCAAATCCGCGTCTAGGTATTTATGCTTGGGTGAATTGTAAAGACAACAAATTAGCACACGGTGACCAGAAGGCAGCAACAAAGTTAGACAAATAAGTTTATAAAGTCTGGAACGGTAAACGCCCAGAACCTTGAGGTTATCTCTATCCTTTTGCACACGTTGATAAAGACGGATCGTGAGGGATTGTCTTACATGCTGGAACAAAACTCAGAGCCACGCGCCGCAAAGTACTCGCGCGAGAGTGTAGGGAACATCGTAAACAATCATTCTATCTGGCTTTAGCAGCGCAAGACTGGCAAGCAGT
Source organism: Pachyseris speciosa (assembly GCA_016490735.1). Taxonomy (NCBI): domain Eukaryota; kingdom Metazoa; phylum Cnidaria; class Anthozoa; order Scleractinia; family Pachyseridae; genus Pachyseris; species Pachyseris speciosa. Next base: position 296,445 of record JAEMWC010000351.1, read on the forward strand.
TGACACGGCTGACAATGTTGACGTTGCAGTTAGAATTATGGAGGAAAATATGCTCTTTAATGGTTACCTGTATGCCACTCAGGTCTATCCGTATGTCATCGCGTGATCCCAGCTGGGTGTCCCCTCTCGTGCGGTCCATGCTTAGAGCAAAAACCAGAATATCATTCAATAATAATGATGTACTTAAACTCACGAACAGAAGAATTTCACAAGTTATCAGTGAAAATAGAAGAAATGCAAGGAGTGTAATGGGTAGTGGAGAATGGTGGAAAAACGTCGACTTATTCTCACAGCGTCGTGCAAAGATAATTGGTGTTAGCTTCGACCACGCCTCGTTGGACCGTCTGAATCACTAATTTGGGTGCCTGTGCCATGACGACAATTATGTGAGACCTATCGATGTGATTATTGAGGGGGGGGGGTGGAAGTTCCAGAGAAAATACAGAGGCAGGTCTGGAATCCGCTTACTAAGTTGAAAAGAACAGCTACAGGCCTTGACAACATTCCCTTCTAGATTTGGAAAGATAACGCAGAACTTCTCAATCCAGTAATTAGTCGTGTGTGGAATTTATCGTTAGCAACTCACTCATGGCCGGGTTCATGGAAGAAGGCGAATATTAACCCCCCTGCCCAAGCTCGACATTCCTAAAACAGATTCAGACTACTGAGGGATAAAGGTCACACCAGTGATTGCCAGGGCCTTCGAGAAAGTTGGATATCATACGCATGCCAGGGAAGCCGTTGAGGAAAGTCTGAGCCCTAACCAGTTTGCTTACAGGCAGGGGAGTAACTGTACCAATGCATTGATATCCATTCAACATATTTGGACAATCAAGACTGTAAGGCAGTTCGCATCTTTGCTATGGATTTTAGCAAAGCATTCCACTCAGTTAATCACAGTTTACTCCCTGCAAAACTTATGCCGCTACCGCTCAACCCCTACATAGTTAACTGGTGCCAAAGTTTTTTGTATGAACGACAACAGCGTGTTTCATCTGGTAACCATGTTTGTACTTGGCAGGTAGTCAACAGGGGAACGACAGCGGGAAGTGTCAGCGACCTTACCTCTTTAAGGTTTTTCTTAATGATCTAAATATTTTTCATAAGGACGTTCCCGCTCTTTGTAAATATGCAGACGACGCCACTATCATAGCTCCTGTAAGCAGCATTTCTGATCCGTCTCACCCTTTTGGTAGAACTATTTTTAAATTGGACTAGAGAGAATAGTATGATTTGTAACATTGGCAAATGCAATGAACTCGTTTTTAGGAAGAAGAACAATAACACGCAATATGAGCAGATTTGTCATATTCCACAGTGTAACAGTCTGTCGTTAGTAGGTGTTACTCTTCAAAGTAACTGCAAGTTCAGTGAACATGTAAGACTGAAATCAGTCAAAACAAACAGATTTTTGCATGTTTTAAGATCTCTTAGAAAGTAGCAATACACTCAAGTAGAGATATAACATTTATTTAAGTCCTTAGTTCTACCGAATTTTACATATTGCGTTTCTGTGTATGGAGCGTCAGAATCTGATTTGAATTTTATACAATCTTTTTTAGATCGCTGCCTTAAGCACCGCTTTGTTTCTTCTCCCGTTTCAATTAAGGATCTTTTATTTAGACAGGACTGCAAGATTTTAAAGGCTATTACCTCTGTATATAACCATCCGCTAGGCTCGTAGTTACCACCAACAAAAGAGACTAAATAGAATCTGCGTAAAACGCAGTGTGTCCTCCCCAAGGTTAATACCGAATGATTTATGACATCCTATGTAAATAGATTGATTTTTAAACACAATATAATGCAGTTTCTACGTAGTTTTTATATCACCCGTTTGTAATTTAACTAGTTTAACTTTTTTAGGGTAGATTTTATTGTGTGTATACGTGTGAAGAATGTAACAAAAGATATGTACTTTTCTCTTTTGGCAACAAAGACTATTATTATTAGTATTATGAATAGTGAGCATTTCTTCTATTCGCTAAGCTTGCGTAACTGAATGAGCTGTTCGACTATTATTGGTCGAAATTCGCATATGACAGTTCGCCTGTCAGTAAGAGCTTTGAGTTCTGCCTGTAACGAAATAAGTCAAGATCTCCAATAAAGGCCCTGTTCCTGAACGAAGCTCCTTTCCACTTGATGTAGAAAGATCCAGGAAGTTGGCAGGGTACCTCTCGCCCAGCTATGGAAGGGAATCACCCTCCAAAATCTCCAGTTACAGTGCTTTGCTTGTACCATACTGCACATTGGCAGGTTTATTTTGCTCGTAATAGCATGTACACATCCTTAATTGAACACTAGTTACGCTTCGTTCAGTTCAGCACTTCTTAGAAATCTACAAAGAACCAATCAAATGTGTACTTGTGTGTACATCTCCCTGAACTATAGACCATATACTCTTATAACGTCGATCAGATCAAAAATTTGATCAAACGTAAACCAACAGGATTGTTTTCCACGGCCGGCTGCTTGCTCGAACATATGAAAATTTGGATGATACGAACGCTTGGTGCGGGAGTTTCTAGGGTGGTTTCGGGTCATTCTCCGCAGGGGAATTTGTAAGGAGTATTCCTTGTAAATACGATTTCCAGCTATCTCAGGGGCACATAACATTATAATGAAATAGCTGCAAATTTAAGTCACCACTTGGTTCCAAACAATAGAATATGCTAAAATGATCGACATTTATCAATTAATTGCAAGTGATATTTACAAACCTAAGTTCAATTCAGTTGATTGGACGTCAACAACTGATTTCAGGCTGTACAGGTGTGCTGTACGTTCCGATGCAATTTGTGCTTCATTAAAAGCTGAGGAAGCAATAAGATAATGCTAGCGCTGATACATCAAAGACTCTATATCTCTATTCAGGGCTGGCGCAGTGGTGAGAGCGCTTGCCTTCCACCAATGTGTCCCGGGTTACATTACCGGAATTAGCGTCAGAAGTAGGCCTATTTCGTTAAAGGACGTGATCACAACGCGTTTACTATTTATCATACCGTTTGCTTTCTGATCGCTTATTTGCCAGCCTTGTCTGGACCAAAAGGCCAACCAATGCGTCACGTCGCGCCTCTCTGGAAAGCAACATTTAGTGTTTATAGAAGTATTTATTAGGAAATCAGTCACAACATATGTGTGGGGGATAAATGACGAAAGAATGTGAAATATGTAGCCTGAATCGATACGTTTTTCATTTAGGAGGTATAACGTTATGGCCCCTTGCTATGAGGAGGCTAAAAAGTTTAGGACCGAGCAAATTCTACAATATATGGAAAGTGAAAAATACCGTCTGTTCTTTTTTGAACACCACATAATTTTTTTTAAAGAACAAGCATGGGATAAACAATAAGTCACAGACCCCAATGTACAAAAAATAAAAATTAAGTAAAATAAATGAAAAATATAAAAATAATAATAAAAAGAAAGAAAGAAAGAAAGAAAGAAAGAAAGAAAGAAAGAAAGAAGAAAGAAAGAAGAAAGAAAGAAAGTTAAGCTTTAGTGCATTGTTGAAAATAATGAAATCTTTCATTCACAATCCTCCTTCAGTTTTTGGGTTTGATGAATATTAGCTGGTTTGTGATTCCATATGAAGTCGAACAATTAACAATATTTACCTGCCCTGCGAAGTTTGCTGGCGTTTCCATTACGCTGCAGACAAAAGTGAGCTTTGAAAGGGCTAACGTTTTCACAATAATTATTCTATCTTAGGCAGAAATGTCCCTTTGAGACAAAACATTAAAAGTTTTCTTTAACTTCGTTAATTGAGCGGAAAAGTTTTTCTCAAGTGGACTCTCGTGATGGTAGGAGAAATTCATGTCTAGAGCGTAGATTGTGTCGTTTCTGATGTGTAAATTTAGTATTCCGTCCGTTTCATGTCGCCAGGAGCAGAGCCATAGCATTTCAGATTTGGATTGCTTTATCCTGAGCATTTGGTCAATTACGGCTTGAGTATTTGCGAGGAAAGCTGTGGTGTCGTCCGCATATTGCGAAAGTTGCAATTCTTTATTGTCATTTATTTTAATACATTCTTTTTTCTTTCGAGCGTCTAGTACTTTGCGCAAGGACTTCTATGGATATGATGAAAAGCATACCGGAAAGAGGGCAACCTTGACTTCCCCCGCGTTTAAGGAAAAAGTGACTTGATGCGTAGCCATTGTTCGGTACGCAACTCAAAATATTTTTATAAGGTGATACTTATGTCATCGTCTGAGATGCGGGCCGAAATTGAAAGATTCAAGGCATTTTTCCAAAAGATCCCATTCAATCGAATCAAAAACCATTTAGAAATATAGGGAAACAGTATATCCAGGTATATCTTTCTGCTTTGTATAATCCATGACATCTTTGATAAACCTTATGCTCTCGCCAATGTACCTTCCTTTAACGTAGCCAGTTTGTATAGGATGAATAATTTTTGGCAATATCCTCTCCAAGCGAAGAGCGATAGTTGAAGTTATGATTTTATAATCTACATTCAACAGCGAAACCTCTCACCAATTTTCTCACCAATTTTTGATATTGTTAAATCCATCGCCCACGGGGACAACGCGCCGTTAAAAAAGTCGTTAAATACCGGCTTCGGAAGCGTGAAAGCCTCGCTATGTCCCGGGGGTCGGGGGGCTGGGGTTTCAATTGACAGATGCATAGGTTCTACAAATTTTTAAAAAGTGTCAATAATCACTGTCAACATTTTCAATAGTGGATTATTGCTGACAATTGTAGCTGCATTTTTTTGTTTGTTCAGTTTGTTTTGAATGGAACGCGGCCCGTGAGCATAGGTACAGGTCGATGACGTCAACACTGGTTGCAATTCCGTGTAGTCACGTTCAAAAAATTTTTCGACATTTCCTTAAGGAAAAGTGCGTTTTGCTATTAGCTAAACATCAACAGCAAGGAAACTGTTATTAGCACTGCATTTACCATATCAGGTAGTGCAGGTATATGAGCTGATAGCCTGTGTCCGGTTAGTCAATGCTGATATTAGTAGTTTACTTTTTATTACTATAAATCTACCAGCGTTTTATCACGAATGCCGTTCTCTAATTGGCTATACTAATCGCTATCTATTTAACAATTAGACTATGAGCTCGAAATTTCTATCGCGTGATAACTGATGAAGGCGCAGCCCGAATCAGCTATCACGCATAAAAATCGAGAGCGAATAATCTAATTGTTTTAGTATAAATCTACTAGTTGTTAAAGCAAGCAAATTATCTAAATCCTCCTAGCAGACACTTCAAAAACGCGAAGAAGCGGCCGCCATTTGTTGACAAGCGCTACTCACTATCTATCACAGAATAGATAGCGAGTAGCGTAGCCAATCAGAGAACGGCATTCGTGATAGAACGCTAGTAGATCGAGTAGCGGTTCTCAACACAATGACAGCCGCTTCTTTGCGTTTTGCAAGTGTGTGCGAGGAGATTTAAATAATCTATTTGTTTCATTTTAAACAAATAGTACATTCATACTAAAACAATTAGATTATGAGCTTGAAAATGCTATCGCGTGACGGCTAATTCGGGCTGCGCCCTTATCAGCTGTCACGCGCTAGAAATCTCGACCTCATAATCTAATTGTGAAATAGAAGAGTTCTTTCTTTCTTGCTTGCTTTATTTATTTATTTATTTATTTATTTATTTATTTGTTTCTTTATTTATTTCCAACTCCCCCAAAAGTTGTGATGCTAAACTGTCCTGATATTTCCTGATTAACAACGGTCCCTCCTTTAATATTCGAAATATCCGAAATGTCAATCCTCTCCTTAGTGGTATGTACCTTTGCAAAGCGGTGTAAAGCTGAAAGTTGCTCTGCCTAGTGCTTGGTAGAAGGGAAGATATAATATAGAATGTAGGTTTAAAAGAGATAAAAGAAAGGTATTATAAAAGAAAGGTATTATACAATCTTAGATTTTTCAGGAATAGAGAGATACCAGCTGTATCTTTTATGGAAGAGAGATAAAACAACTGTATACAGAGATGAAATAAAATGATATTGGCCAAAATGTGCCTGGAAAATGATACGATAGAAGATACTGGGGCAAGAGGTGTTCAGCAAGGTTTTTTTTAAGCTGAATGGGAAGGGGGTGTGGTTAGTGTTGCTGCAAGATATGTTTGATCGGCAAAGAAAGCTATCTGTTTTAGAAGGGACTATCGCGTAGTGGAAATTGACGTAAGCGGTTTTATAGTTACCTTTAGCAGGATCTGTTCACTGTGTTACACGATAAGAGCTATCGTGAGGGGCAGACATTTGGACTTATTGCCACATCCTAGCGTCTCATTTTATAATGGTATATTTGTCTTGCCTTGATGCCAGTAGGCAGATTTCACGAGAACTTGTTGCGAAATGTAAATTCAAACATGTTTCTCCGAGAAGTAACAAAGAAATGCAATTTCCCCAAACTTTTATAATTAATGTTAAGTTGCTCTTTACTTTGTAACAAATACGTTCCCCCGTGAATTCCAAGCAATTGCTTCGTTGGATGCCTCTGAAAATTAAAAGTCTCGAACAAAGAACATTACACTATGCATTCAGTTTGCTAACCACTAGGTCACTGAACATAGCAAAAAGGCAAGGAAGCTTTTACTGCAATCATGTTATATTTGAAATCATGTATGGAAAGATTTGCTAAATGGACTGAGGAGGATTGAGACGAAACAATCACCCATTTTGCTAATGATCATCTCCTGGTGAATTGTGGGAAGATCCAGTCCTTCGTGGGGCAAACAGTGCAGATTGCAGTTTAAAATGACGTCCTAAAATGGCCGTTTGGCCCCACAAAGAACTGGATCTATTCCAACAATTCACCGGGAACTGAACATTGGCAAAATGGTTTATTAGGAAGTGCGGAAAAGGTATAATTCTATATTCCAAGCGTTCGATTTATATAAGAGCAGTACTAAAATTTATCCCCAGTGAGCAACGTGCATCAATGAATAAAAGACAAGCATAATGATTAATAATATATCGATTTTAATCAACTATCTTCCTATTAAGTACAGAGCATTGGTGTCTTTCAGTAGCTACTAAAAAAACCAAATTGATCAATAAGGTGTATTGAGGTCATGAATTGTGAGATGTTCATGCGACACAAATCTGTTGTGTAGGTTTTACTTGTGTGAATTGGTTGAAAAATTACCTGAAAAAAACAAAAGAACGATACAATTTATTAAGAGGCGGGTGAATAGGTTCGCGGATCGGCGGATTTGGCTAAAAAAAACTACTCGGATTTCGGATTTTGAGGATACATTTTGCGGATTGGCGGATTTTGAACGCTCAGCGGATCATGGATTTCTTCAATATTTCAGCGTGGATTACGGATTTTCTTTGTTTTGAAGTGCGGATGTGGAACTTAATTTGGCGGTCTGTTTCATTTTTTTTCTGCCTGACCTTAGAACTAGACTAGACTAAGAAAAGGACACAATTTTCTGAAAAAATCCACCTTTGAGCATAAAACAACCCAGTTTGCTTATAAGATGCCAAATCGAGTACCATTGACTACCACACCGGCCGAAACCACGTCTCTTGTGACGTCATCAGATTAAATGCTCATGGATAACTTTTACATGTAGCATGTGTAGGGGGGAGAGATCTTCCAACCCACACCCGAATGAGCACGATTCCGTCAAACAGGCCGGAGAAAACGCGAAAAAAAAATTAAACAAATAAACAAACAAACAAACAAAAAAACCAAGTGACGTTGAGCCGAAAATTTGAATGAATATCTTGTTCCACTACCCACATGCACTTCCTTCCATCTAATCCTATGATCCTAAAAGTTTTCCAAAAATCGTTTCCCAACGAAAGAAAATGCCCAGTAAGAGAAAAAGAAAGCGAGACAAGAAAAGCGAAAGGTAGAAGGAGAAGGGGCAGTGAAACTTTTCAACCCTGTGCATGGCCGAAGTTGGAAAGCTACTATCATCAGGGACAGAAGGGCGCGATGAAATCCACCAGCAAACAGAGTTTTGGGAAGTTTTGGTTCTTTTTGCTAGATTCTGGCCAGAAAATGGCTCGACGAGCTTCATTGAGACAAAGACCATCGATTGCGTCGCATTTTTTTTTTACCGAAAAGGTGCCAAAGGCGATGACTTCCTTCATAAAAGCAACTTTCTAGAGCTGCGTCGATTCCAGCAATTGGAAAAGCGTAGTGAAACTACGCGAGCATATGAGGTTAAAACGGATTGCTGTGTTTTATACTTCGAGACTTCTGTTGTCTTCAGATTAGATTTCTTTAATGATTACAAAACAGTGGTCATTGTGGGGATTAAACCTTAGATTTCGCCAGACTCTTTTAAACATGGCAACTTGACGTTTCAAAGACCTGTAGGAACCTGTCCTCTGATTGATTCGAAAAGACCTAAAACATAACCCAAATACAAAAATGCACGCCCTTCTAATGACATCAGGTTTCAAATGTCAGCAGCAAACATTTTAATCTTAGAGCGATGGGGACGCCTGCAAGGGCAAGGATGTCTTTCATTTCTTTGTTTCGCGTCTCGCGCTCGCCTGTAACACTTCGCGACGTGCCTAGTTGGCTTTCTTGTTGCTGCGGATTCGGATTTTTTTAAAAATATCTGCGGATAGGCGGATTTAGCGAAAAATTAGCACGGATCGACAGATTTGCTGACCCCTATTCACTCCCCTCTATTAACAAAATGTGTTTGTTACAGACAAAAACAAGTAGAACGCGTTTCAAGATGAGGCTGCTAATTTAATAAAGAACCTTATAGCCTTCCCTTAAGAAACTGCACGGAACCAATTTTAAAGGGACAATACAATTACTGCAATACAGCCATGTCCAGAATGTAATATATTTTTTTGTGTATTTTAGTATTTTTTTTTTTAATTCTCCTCAATTATCAATGCCAATATCAATCCTTTAGCTTTTGTTGAATTATTTGGACGGTCTGTTACGCCTTGAGAAGCTCTGTTACGCCTACTGTCGCTCTGTTACGCCTTGTGACGCTCTCTATTACGCCTTACGACGCTCTGTTACGCCTAGTGTCGCTCTGTTACGCCTAGTGTCACTCTGTTACGCCTTGTGAAGCTCTGTTACGCCTTGTGACGCTCTGTTACGCCTTGTGACGCTCTGTTACGCCTTGTGACGCTCTGTTACATCTAGTGTCGCTCTGTTACGCCTTCTGACGTTCTGTTACGCCTTGTGAAGCTCTGTTACGCCGTGTGACGCTGTGTTACGCCTTGTGACGCTGTGTTACGCCTTGTGACGCTCTGTTACGCCGTGTGACGCTGTGTTACTCCTTGTGACGCTCTGTTACGCCTAGTGTCGCTCTGTTACGCCTTTTGACGCTCTGTTACGCCTAGTGTCGCTCTGTTACGCCTTTTGACGCTCTGTTACGCCTAGTGTCGCTCTGTTACGCCTTGTGAGGCTCTGTTATGCCTTGAGAGGCTCTGTTACGCCTAGTGTCACTCTGTTACGCCTAGTGTCGCTATGTTACGCCTTGTGTCGCTCTGTTACGCCTTGTGACGCTCTGTTACGCCTTATGACGCTCTGTTACGCCTTGTGACGCTGTGTTACACCTTGTGACGCTCTGTTACGCCTAGTGTCGATCTGTTACGCCTTGTGACGCTGTGTTACGCATTGTGACGCTCTGTTACGCCTAGTGTCGCTCTGTTACGCCTAGTGTCGCTCTGTTACGCCTTATGACGCTCTGTTACGCCTTGTGACCCTGTGTTACGCCTTGTGACGCTGTATTATGCCTAGTGTCGATCTGTTACGCCTTGTGACGCTGTGTTACGCATTGTGACGCTCTGTTACGCCTAGTGTCGCTCTGTTACGCCTAGTGTCGGTCTGTTACGCCTTGTGACGGTCTGTTACGCCTTGTGACGCTCTGTTACGCCTTGTGACGCTGTGTTACGCCTTGTGACGCTCTGTTACGTCTTGTGACGGTCTGTTACGCCTTGTGACGCTCTGTTACGCCTAGTGTCGCTCTGTTACGCCTAGTGTCGCTCTGTTACATCTTGTGACGCTCTGTTAATCCTAGTTACGGTACGTTGCGCCTTGTGACGGTGTGTTACGCGTGTTGACGGTGGTAAGGTGTGGTACTGCTTGTGACGTCTCGTGTTAGTTGTCATCTTTATCCAATGTCCTAAGGGCTTAGGTAGTAGGAAAACAGTCGTCTCTTTCACCCTTTCTTTACTACTCGGTCTCCTTTTGCAACAGTCCCCTTCATCGCGCCTTTCTGACCTTTTACGGAACGCTTCCAACAGGCTACTGCCATGTTGAATTTGTGTTACTACTTTTAGCGTTACGTGACGCGTAACAATTTTTTTCCCTCTTGGACAGAAAAATATATCGGGCATGGTATACTAAAATAAAAACACGATTTCGTCAGTGACCATTTATTACATGTAGAGGTTCTTGACTGGTTTAGTCATTATTTCACTAGATCTACAGCACTCAGAATAATCTAAGACCGGCTGCTGAAATTAACTTGAGCTGTACTTTTCAAATAACCTTGCGTTCAAAATATTCGGCACCGATTCAAAGACCTCAAGACACGACTGTCGCCGTGATGGATTGCATGCACTGTTCAGCTCGAGGAGCACAGTTTCAGTTATGCGATGGTTTTGTTCTTTCAGATCTAATACTGTGTCGTTGACAAGTTACAGCCTTTTATAATTTAAGAATTTGTTTGCACTTACCCAAATCAGTCTCAATGACTAATGCCTCCCTTTCATTCTAATCGTACCGGCTGACACATTCACAGTGATGCCTTCATTTAGTTGCACGTCGGCGCCACAAACTTGCTTTCTGTTTACCACGCTAACGCTGTTTTAATTCTCCCACTGAACCACTAAAAAAAACATCTTTGAGATGGGAAATACAACAGTTATTCGCACCATCGACCAACCAAAAAGACAATTCAAAGATGGGCGCCAAAAGTTCTTTCGAGGAAAGTCACGCTGTTGCTGAGTAACTTCCGCTGGATTGCCTGATTGTGGTCTTCAGAGAAACATAAGCTCGCAAAACATGTTCGCCTTCCTCTGATGTTAATCCTTACTGAGGGAGACATTGGGGGGTTCTGAACACCGCAATACCGCAAAAAAACTCGACAAATACCGCAATACCGCAAAAAAAATCGCCAAATACCGCAACACCTCAATACCGAGCCTAAACTCGATGTAACCCTGAAATCAGTACTCTGTACGTCACGTTGAGTGCAAATAACATTGAAATAACAATTAAGAGTTTGTTCATGAACGTTAAACCAGGTAGTTTTCGATTTAGGTCATTTACACAAAATAAACAAAACGTGTAACATCCATTGACGTGTTGGCTAATAACTAACAAAAAGTAACCTACCCTTTGCCGATTGTGACACATGGAATTGCAGTGAGAGCTCAGTTTCATTGGAAAGAATATCCACCATTCTAGAAAACCGAGAGTCCTAGTTCTGCAGTTACATTTATACATTCTGGTAGATGTTTTGCAGGTTACAGTCCTCACGTCGTGTTACTACACTGTAAATATGTAAACAGTCTTACATTGGTATGATGCCATCTCTCAGGGCGTACCTAATCGATCGAAATCGATCATCGAAAATGTAATCGATTAATCGATAATACTCGATAATACTCGATATTTGTCGATTGATTAGTCAATTTAATCGATTGAAATCGATAATCACAATTTTTTTGTCACATCGGTGGAAATCGAAAATCAAACACGCGATCTGATCTTATCATAACACTGCATAACACTTACCTTCAAGCTTACCTTCGAATCCGCTTTGTTGATAAAGATGATGTTACTTTCTCCAATGGTAGCGACTTTTCTTGTTTTTTTTTCACCAGGACCACTACTGTAAAGCTATTTAAAGCAATATTTCAGCAGATTTCAGCCCAGCAGTCCTATGGTGCTGTGTACTGTGTACTCGATCTTTGCTGTACTTACGATTATTGAATAACGATAACTAACAAACAAATCAAAGTTCGAGTGAGTTGTGACTCATTCTAGAGTAAAACTGCGAACTTTATGAAAGAGAATCTTCGTCCATTTACTTTTCGATATTTGTCGAACAAATCGATAAAATCGATAGCTAATTACAGAAATCGATCAAAATCGATAGTCACAAAGACGCGAGTGATCGATTTCTATCGATTTCCGATATTAATCGATTAATTAGTATCGATTACGATCGATTTCAATCGAGTATCGAAAATATCGATTAGGTACGCCCTGTTTCTCTATTGGTGGCCGTGATTGCGCAACTTCAATTCTGCTGTTCTAGTCCAGATGTCGTTCTGGTTTTTTTTGACGAGTCTTTTTTCTTCCTTGTCTATCCGACATCTGAATTTATTTTTTCTTGCGATAGTTTTCTCCGCCTTTCCCCTCTTCGTAAAATATTGCAACACAATCGATTATAGCGTGTTCACGAGGACCAGCCACTGCCATTATTGCCGAAGCGCGCGGGTTTAATATACTTGCTCTTTGACCCCGTGTCAAGACTCGATGTTAAATATTAAATGGTATTAAATGTCACGTCAGTAGAAGACTGCGCGACTGCGAATTGTAATTGGCTGATGAAACGTTAAAATTGTTGATTGATTATCACTTACGATCACTTACGATCACGTTTCAAATAATACCTCGCGTGACGGAAGATGTCTGGCATTCTGTTTTAGCTTGTTTCCGAAACAATCGCGGAGGATAGAAAAAGCTCGGAAAACGTAGCAGGACTGTAACGATAGTTTTTAATACCGCCCAAATGCTAAAAAACCGCATCCCGCAGCTCCAGAAAATACCGCAATACCGCAATTCGAGATTAAAATTCCCGAAATACCGCAAGAAAAATGGCCCAATACCGCAATATCGCAAACCCCAATGTCCCCCTCCTTACTTCACATGGATCTTTTCGAATTGTTCATCGGGGATATGAAGCCATTTTCTGGCGGAGATTTTGACGAAAACACACTTTATGGAAAGAGTCATCATGAATCAAGCTAAACGTGCTTTTTATACTGAATTTATTGAGGAGAACAGCAACGATCAATGCAAACTATTCAAAGCTGCAAAAACCCTCCTTGGTAAGAATGATGATCTATTGTTCCCTAACCATCAGGACAAAACTAAACTTGTGAATGACATTGGTCGCTTCTTTGTTAACAAAATTGATGCCATCCGTTCTGATATCGATGGGCATGATCTGGATTCCACCAATGTGCCTAACGATGAGGTAGTTGACGACTCCTGTACATTCAACAATTTCCATCTTCTATCGGATAGGGAAGTACTAGATCTTATGCATAAGTCAAGAAAGAAGTCATGCCCATTAGACCCAATGCCAACACCCCTGGTAATGGATTGTGCTGAGGTTCTTCTGCCTGTCATTAAATCAATAATAAATTCATCACTGTCAAGCGGATATTTTCCACGTGACTGGAAGCAAGCTTTAATAACACCACTAGCAAAGAAATCTGGCGTGTCGGATTTCAAAAACTTACGACCTGTAAGCAACCTACAGTTCATCTCTAAACTTACAGAACGAGTGGTGTTTAATCAACTTCATGATCATTTAGTGCGCTTTGATTTATTTCCAAAGCTACAGTCAGCTTACCGTAAAAGTTACAGCACTGAGACAGCATTATTGAAGGTGCACAATGATCTATTAATGAATATGAACAATCAGAAAGTTACCCTGTTGGTATTGCTTGACCTAAGTGCTGCGTTCGATACTGTGGACCACAAGATCTTACTGTCACGTCTTCAGTCAAGCTTTGGAATAAGGGGTACGGCTTTGGCCTGGCTCTCCTCGTATTTGTCTGATAGACGTCAACGTATCATCTATGATGGATGTCAGTCAGAAGATTTCAAGCTACGCTTTGGACTGCAACAAGGATCTTGTCTTGGCCCGTTATTGTTCACTATATATTCCAGTAAGCTCTTCCATATAATACGTAATAACTTACCAGATGTACACACCTATGCTGATGATACGCAATTGTACCTTGCATTCTCACCTAATAACACCTCTCAATTACAGGCAATTGCATCAATGGAAAAGTGTATCGATGAATTACGGACATGGATGCTCATTGACAAGTTAAAAATTAATGATGATAAGACAGAATTCATGATTATAGGAACTAAACAACAACTTGAGAAGATAAGCCCAAAAAATCTGACTATTGGTAAAGCTACAGTGACTACTGTTTCTACTGCAAAGAATCTTGGGACATGGTTAGATAACCATCTTACATTGCAGGAAAATATAAACAAAACTTGCAGAGCTGCATACCTCCACATTCATAATATAAGACAGATTCGGAAATATTTAACTAAAGACGTAACTGAAAAACTTGTCCATGCTTTTGTGATTGGAAGAATCGACTATTGCAATAGCATTCTGTATGGGCTGCCTGAGGTACATGTAAACAAATTACAGCGCGTTCAGAACTCTGCTGCGAGGTTGATAACATATACACCACGGACCTATCATATAACTCCAGTACTTAAAACATTTCACTGGCTTCCTGTCAAATATAGAGTACTATTCAAGATAGCCATACTTACTTTCAAGTCAATTTATGGACAATCACCAGAGTATTTAAGAGAACTTATAAACATTAGATCTAACACTCAATATAACCTTCGCTCCAACAATGGACTGTTTCTAACTTTCCCAACAATTAAGACTAGGAAAACACTAGGAGATCGGGCATTCTGTGTAGCAGCCCCCACAGTATGGAACAATTTACCAAAGAGTATTCGTAAGGAACAAGATTTTAAGAAATTTAAATCTCTGTTAAAAACTTTTCTTTTTAAAACAGCTTATAATTGACTTTTACTTTTATTTTAATTTTAATTTCTCTTATTATACTAGTCAGCACAATTATTTGTATATATTCTTACATTTGTATTTATTCTTGTAATCATATTCTTGAGATCATTGTTGTATTTCATTTTTTATATTTTTTATATTTTATACTGTTGTAAATTTAGCGCATAAGATTATATTCATATAGAGTTATGCGCTCTATAAGTATTAAAGATTAAAACATGTTTTAGTCGTCGAACATTGTCGAATATCACTAATGATTCTGTTCATGGTGTAGGTGAGAAAAATTATCTCTCGCTTAACTCTTGTTTTTACGTTCTTTTCATTTCAAGGGTCTTTCTAAATTTAGCGTCTTAAGTTTCATTAGCTTTTTGGATAAGTCACTGAGTAAATGTTTCACTTTACGATTGTGTGATTTTAGGATTGTGTTTTGTTTTATATTAATTTGTCTTTTTGCCTTGACATTTAAGTTAACCTTTATAATTGTGTTTAATTAAGTAACACTTTTTGTTTAGGCTTAATTATAAATTTTTTCCTTGGAAGAAATAAAATCTTGATCTTAAAGATTCACAAAACGTTGCAGCCTTTCTTTTAACTAAAGTGGTGGAGCTTTGATATTAACCTCAATTTATACTCTCAAATTTTTATAGTCTCTCTCTTAGTTTATGATTGATTCCGAGACATTCGATTCTCAGTAAATTATTCTGTTTAGGAGCAGTAATATGTTCAAGTGGGATATAATTAGTTGCTATAATTGCTTTTGTAGATTTTTTGTTACATTTATGTGAAAACCAACAATATGTCTATCATTTTTGTAAAAAAAAAAGTTAGCATATGTATTTTAGCAAAGAATTCCCTTCATGGGACAACATGGCCAAAGATGCCTGAGGTTTGGCTGCCAACTTGTTATACCTTTTTAGGCCTGGAAATCCAAGAAAGCCTGGCTTAAATCTTGAAGGCCAGGAAGGCCGGGCTTTTTTGACCAAGATTGCCGAGAAAGCCCGGCCTTGGAACTAACAAGGCCACGAAAGCCAAGCTTTGGTGGCCAAGGATGCCGAGAAAGCTTGGCTGTGGCCATGCTTGCCGGGCTTTTTCCAGGCCTCATTTTCCCAGTAAGCCTGGCCAAAAACCCGGAAAGCGTGGCCTGGCTAGGCTTTGCCAGGCTGGCCGGGATTTTGGCCGGGCTCCTGATGCAAGGGTAGCGTTCTATCACAAATGCTATTCTCTGATTGGCTACACTACTTGCTATCTATTTCCCTGTAGACAGTCGAGAAGCAGATGTCAACAAATGGCTGCCACTTCTTTGCATTTTCAGAAGTGTCTGTGTGGAGGATTTAAGATAATTTACTTGTTTAGTTTTGAACAACTAGTAGATTTATACTAAAACAATTAGATTAATCGCTCTCTATATTTCTATGCATAATAGCTGATTCGGGCTGAGCCCTCATAAGCTATCATGCAATAGAAATCTCAAGCTCATAATCTAATTCTTAAATACACAATGGCCAGGCATGAATTGCAAACCTAAGAAGCATCACTCTACAGATTAAAAACCCAATTAACAGTACAAACTAAGACTAAAAGAAAGCACACTTCTATATAACATTACATGTCTATCATGCAAAACATACTTCACTCTCATAGAAGATTACCTGTGTTGAGGTTATTTTAGAAATATGTTTCTTTAGGCTACAAAGAACAAGTACGGAAATTAAAGAGGATTAAACTGAATTTCTTGTCGTATAGTAAAACTGAAAATCTTCTTCAACACAAACTCTCAGTCTTAAAGCTTTAAAACAAGAAGCCTGGTTGTTAGAAAGCGAAATGATGCTAATACAAAATTTAACATACATGTAATTATCCAGAGTTTTCATTAAGGGCAAAATCATAACATGGAAATCTTTCTTAATGCACACAGTGTTTAAATAGTGATCAATACAAACTACAAATCAGACAGCTAATTACATGTAGACTGAACAAGTAATTGACATTTAACATTTATTTACTAGACCTATTTAAAAAAGCAGCGCATTTGACCTTTTTTACAGGGTTTACTACTTTGCACTCTACAAATGCTATTAATTGCGGTTACATTAAGGCCTTTTACCACTGACAGTAAAAACCCTTTTACCACAGTAGAAAGTAAATTGTGTGTGTAACCGCGATTTCCAGAGGTAAATTTACTGCGGTACGTATCCATAGAGATGTCAAAAACATCAAAAGAAGTGACTATGACATCTCCCAAGGTTTTTACCTCGGGCTTTGAATTCTCAAGATAAAATGGCCAATCAGGAAGAGGCATTTGACAACTACAAGGCGTGATTGACAGCGCATACTACAGAGCAAGTTTCATGGTGGAGCTCGTTGTTTTCTCCATCATGGCAGGATTTCGTGCATCCTTGTAAGTGTATTTTTGTAAAATTTATGCTCAGCATTTCATCAGCCTAAAATTTTTTTCAGAAAGTTAACTTTTTTCTTCATTTTGCGGGGCTGGAAATCAGGCGAGCAAAGTGACTCTTTATACAACAACTATTTATTTAATTTTCTTCAACAGAAGAAACATCGTGGACGTTCCAACAATTCAGCCTTGTACAGGTTGTACTACAACTGCTTATTCATACGAAATGCCCATAGCACCAAGCTGTTGGCCTGGAAATCACATGCCGTTCTTTCATCCCGGGCAGACTCCTGGACAGCATCAGGCATCAAGCAGCAAACTGTAGTGTACGCAAACTCAAGTGAGCGAACCACAGCAGCAACCACAATCTCACACTAAATGTTGGGAATCTACAGAAATCAGGATTCTCATCGCTGCATTCAAAGACAACTTTGAAGAAGATGAAGAATCCCTGTGGAAAAAAAGCTATCTGGGAAACGACTCATCAAGACTACCTGGACGCGTGTGCTGAGGCAAAGATTAAAAAACAAAAAGAAATTAGCACAAGCAAAAGAGAAATGGAGGTGGCTATTTGACAAATACAAATCAGTTTGCGACAAAAAAAAAACCGGGAGAGGAAGAGAAAGTTTTGAGATTTTTGAAGCGATCGACAAGTTCATGGCCAGTGTTCTGATAAGGTGAATCCCAGATTTGTAAAAGAAACCTGTGTTACTGTTAACGACGCAAGTGATTTGCCTGGCGAGACGTCCATCAACAGCAATGCAAATCAGCAAGATGAATCAAAAAGTGTTGGAGATGGGAAAAGAGCTGGCGATACCACGAACAGCTGCCCTCCAAAGAAACAGAAAAAGAAGAAAAGCAGAGATGGAGACAATGATGACACGGAAAGTGTATTGCTAGGAATGCTTCAGGTTCAACAAGTGGCTATCGAAAAATCAGAAGCAAACCACAAGCAGATCATGGAAACCAAGATTAATTTACAAACAAGTGCGAAAAAAAGACATCAAGAATTTATTACCTCTGTTCTGGGAAATTGGGGGACATTTTCAAAATGAGCTTTCATCGTTCAAAATATGCACTTGTTGGGTTCATGTGAGTTTTTTGATGGACATTTGTCTGCAATTTTTATGAACTCTTAGGTTTACGTAAGCTTATCAGATCGCTCAAATGAAATGATTGCCCGTCAGTTATGAACGAACAGCTTTTCGGATACATCAAGGGACGTTGTGCTTTTTAAAAATCTATTGAGTGCTAGCTCAGTGAAACTCATGTTGAGTTGAAGTTTAATGCATGTATAACATTCAGCAGAAAATGTAACTTTCCATTGGCTTTTATGATAATGAGATAAAAAGTAAACGTTTTACAAAGCGCTGTTGTTTTTACAGGGAGCCAGATAATTGACAATAACCTGGCGAACTTCGTTTGTTTGTGCATGTAAGACATCGTAGTCTTGTTCTTCATCATCAGGATCGTCCCCACAGTCATGACAGATAGATAGATAGATAGATATAACTTTATTTAACGAGGGTAAAGACATTGATTTCTGGTCAGCCAGTAGTTTTCATAATGGCCCTCCCACAATTAAAGTAATAAAACATATCGATTAATTAATTAACTACCTATAGAGGATCGAAATTAACGCCCAGCAAGATGCAAAGGTTATGTAATACACAGCATGCTATAATTGTGTCGGGAATTCTATTTGAATCCTCATCGATACGTTTCTCTAGTACTCGCCATCTTCCTTTAGTTGATCTAAATGCAGCTCTTTGCTAAAATTTTGCCGGGCTCGGGTCAGTGCTCCATTGTCTCTCAAAGGACGCAGAAGCCTTGACTTGGAGGAGTATGCAGAATCACCAACAATCAGTGGGCGAATAACTGTATCATTTAGATTTAGAGTAGGCTCTCTTAAAATATCTCCATCTTCAGCTGCCCTAAATAGATTACTCATCCTTAAAAATCTTGAGTCATGCATGCTCTCTGGATAACTTGTTGATGCGGCGAGGTAAAGTCCCGACAAATCAACTATCCCTTGGAGAACATAACTATAAAAATGTTTGCGGTTATAATAGTCCTCGTGGTTCATTTCTGGAACCTTGATAGGCACATGGCTACCGTCAATTGCGGCAACCACATTTGGAATTTTGCTTTTGTTTGTAAAACCCGTGATCTTGCTGTGCACTTCCGTCCTGGTGTTTGGAAACTTTATAAATTGGTTTTTCAAGAGGCAGAGTTCTTGAAAAATTCATGGCAAGAGTTAACGACAAAAGATTTTGAAAGCCCAAACACCAGTCCGCATAAGCGATAGCATTCGCCAGTTGCTAGCCTCCACAGACTGGCAGTCTTTTTTCGACAGGAATAGCATTTCTCATCCGAGTATCTTGTCGGCGAATAGCAGGACCAATTAGTCTACAAATGAAGGGCTCAGTGGAAGAAGGGCATAAGTGACGATTTTGGTCATTTTGCTGACGTCCTCCAAATGAGCTGAAGTTTTGCATTTGGCTGTCGATACATTAGAAAAACATTGCCCTATATTCTTTTCGCTTTTTTTACGCTCAGTTTTCGAGAAAACGCGGACCAAAATACGCATTTTATGCGTCACTTAGCACAGTCTTCCACGAAGCCCTTCTTATGAAAACTAAGCGCCAAATGCTCGTAATAGGCCCTTTGCAGCTAAGCCATCACATGACCTACTTTTCATAAAATTATGGGCTATAGCTTAACAAATGCCAGAAATGGAAAAAGCATGTCGGGAATATCAAAATGGCCAAATTTGAGGCCCCCATCATTAAAAGATGAGATTTTATGACAGTCTGAAGTTTTAAAAGAATAAGAAGATTTGTATGGAAAATGTTGCTGGAGAGCAAGACCTTGCTCACCAGCAACATTTCCCATACAAAACTTCTAAATTTTCCGAAAATTCAAACTGTCATATAAACTTACTCTTTCATTCCATTCCATTCCAAACTTGGCCATATTGGTATTTTCGATGCGCTCTTTCCATTTCTGGCATTCTTTAAGTTATAGCCCATAATATAAAAGTTTTCTGGGTAAAATTTGGTCACGTGACCCCAGCTGCAAAGGGCCTATTGGCTTAAGACAACACGGAACGTCTCTGCTCAATAAGACATAATGTGCTATATGACTTTTTGACTCATAAACAGCACACAAGGTGCCCAGCTGACTTGGAAATATGCCGGGTCTACTTGTTTTCTTGAATGCAGCACTTGTTTTCTTGAATGCAGCGCTACTAATCGTAGCGCTCAACAAGCTTGCTTGGCTCAGAAACAGTCCACAACATTCTTGGTTGACTTAAAACAGCACACAGAAGCCTTGGTTAACCTTAAGTCAGCGCGTAAAGAGTTTGTCTGACTTGAAAACAGCATTCAAGCGGTTAGCGCTAAAGAAGTTAGACTTAACGGCGTTATTTGCATGTTCTGGAATTGAATCGTTAATGTCCTCTCATGCGTCACATAACTTGAAATACATTTTGCTGTTTATCTCGCGTGAAAATACTTCTTGCTGACGTTTACCTCGCATGAAAATGCTCTTTGGTGATGTTTACAAGCCTCCGCAGAAGCGAAATAACCGAGGTCATCGCGGCAAAGTGATTTATGTGTTGATATTCGCCAGCATGTCTTAACCGGTTTACAAAACACCACACGATAACGAATGCATTTTCGCTTTTGGTATTTGCCACACGCGTCAACTTTTCCTTGCATTAAATTCAGGATACTCGTCGTAAACGGACGAACTTTTCATCTTGTCGGTTTCCCTGTCTTCAATGATTTCTCCATAATGTTTCTGAAGTGAAAATAATCTATAGTACGCGTAGTCCGAGCGGATTTAATCCCGTTATGTCACCCGCGGGAACTTTTCACTATGACAGCGCCCTCTGTGGCCGCAATGAATTGTGGGAGAAAACTATGGCCTCCAAGCGCGGACAACTCACATCAAACATCGGAGATTTTCAGCCTAAAGTCACCCCAAAAACACCACTCGTTTTCCGAATTTTTAGCATGGTAACCTTTGACAGACGGTCCGAGACTAGCAACGGAGGGCCGCTTTTAAGACGAGAGTTGCTTTCAGACTTTTTATCGCCTGGCCCCGTAATCTGTACTCCAAAACAGAGGGATTTCATGATTTGGAAAGCACAGAGAAAACTTCTTTGGATTCTTTCAGAGAAGCTAATGGCTTGCGGGTAATTCAAGACTTTATGATGTCTTTTTTACCACCAGGCGAGCAGGCAAACACTCGGGCGTGATGCGATTAATTGGAACTCAGTACCGATCGAGCTGACCTCAACCGCGTAAGTTTCGTATCAGTGAATCGATGTTTTAACCACGAAACTTATAGTCTACGTCACACTATCAAACAATAAGTCCCTGCCAATCATTTCATGTCCAGTTTCAGTAATCCAAGCAGGAAAAACTGTGCTAAGTGACGCGTAGAATGCGTATTTTGGTCCGCGTTTTCTCGAAAACTGAGCGTAAAAAAAGAGAAAAGAATATAGGGCAATGTTTTTCTAATGTATCAAAGGCCACATGCAAAACTTCAGCTCATTTGGAGGACGTCAGCAAAATGACCAAAATCATCACTTATGCCCTTCTTCCACTGAGCCCTTCAAATATAGTGGAAGGTATGTCTTGATACCCTGAAATTTTCTTTCCACCAGTGATCTAAGGCTCTGTTGTTTAAGCTGAGCTCTTCCAGCCATAGCTGTGGCCTGGGAAATACCCAAGCTCATCTCGGCCCTCTAAGAAATTGATCAAACTGCGAGCGGCACCTGAAAATAAATGCTTGCTCCAATGACTGGAGAAATTGGAAATGGAGCCAGCATGTCCTTAGCCTTCGAAACAGAGCAAACTTGATCATTAAATCTACAGAAAAGCGCTGACACAGACTTGCTACTATGACAGAAAGCAGAGCGACTAACTCTCTGGAGTTATCCATGGCTTCGTGTTTTCTTTTTACTTCTACTTTTCCATACTTGTTTATTTTTCCCGCGTAAATCTACCTGACACGTCACTCGTTTACTGCGGGAATTACTGGAGTGTAACCACTAACACCTTGGTCTACGAAACACCACGGTTATTTCCCGAGGTACTTGTTCCTCGGGAACTCGCTTTTACCATGGTATGTGTAGCCGCAACTATTGTTATTGACATCACCATCACCATGGTAAAATAATGACGGACTGCATTGTCCATCATTATAAACATCTCTTATATTAGTAAATAAGTAAAAAGTAGTAATATTTAATTAGTTGTAATTTTAAATTTAATGAATTATAGATATGCCTGACGAGATAACCGTGGATAAATAAAGTATTCTGTTCTGTCTGTTCTGTACTGTAAATGCTGTTCAACCAAACTGTTCCACTTAAAGCTTACAGTTGTGTCTTTCTCCTTGTTTTCACAGGAACATGTAGAAAATTAATTTAATTAACAGTCACAAGTGCTAAACTAACCCTCTTTTGTGCATGTTTCCACTTATAACAGGGCATCTGACAGGATGCGGTGGTGCGGATGTGCATAATTCGCCTACTTCGGCATCCTCCACATCTTCAGGGCATTTTTGTGCATAAAACAAGAAAATTGCTACATATAAGCAAGAAAGCAAGTGCTTAACATCCTCAGAAGCAAAAATAGCGAAGAGATTGATCATTTTGAAGAACTGTTTCACCCAAAACAACGACGACAACACGCTTTTCGTTCTTAAACAATTTTTAACCTCCAGGCATTCCATGCATCTTCTGGTGAGGGGCCTGGATACTAGTTTTGTTTTAATGCTGATTTCTATTCGAAGGTTAAAAGCATCTGCATTTCAGCGAATAGCAGCAACTGATAAGAAACTGCGTTTGATACTTGTGCGGGAAACTCGAATGCCAGAGAAAGAACACCAGCAGTTTCGAACGACTTGTTTACAGTGTAGATCTGTTTAGTCTATTTTAATTTAGTATATTTGAGTATGGATAAATTTGTTGTCAGAAAGCCAAAACAGGACCCTCATTTAGCTGTCCATAAATCAGCAAATGATCGAGCTACGCAATATCCTGGCGTTTTTCACAGAGACAATGGCCTCCTTTTCTGTTCATCTTGTAATATTGTGCTGGATCACTTGAGAAAGTCAGTCCTCGACAAGCACCTTGAATCTACTACTCATAAGAAGAAAGCAAACCAGGCTAAAAAAAAAAAAAACAATTAATGAAGAAATACCTGTCAACGAATGGCAGAAAAAGGTCAAACATGTCATAAGGAACTAAAATGCTTGGTATGACCTTAACATATACTTTATACGTTGGGAATAACCGAGGGAACAACTTTATTAATTAATTAGAAATTTCCGCATATTCTGGCA
>JAEMWC010000351.1:327500-370000 GCA_016490735.1 Pachyseris speciosa
ATCAGTTGATGAATGGAGTAGTATCGTTTTACTATTAGTCTTATAAAAATTTTACACTGCTAGTTAGGCCAAGATATCAAGTTAAAAAGATAACTTTCCAAGCAAACATCAACAAAACAATTTTAAAACATGTCGTCTCATTGAATTTGCATGGTTGCCTATGTTTTTATATGCCTTGTTTTATAAGCCGCTCAGAAAGATGAAAATAAATGGCCGGGTATTCTGAAGTTGCTCCTTTCCTAAGTCTCAATCTAACCTGAGCCGCCAAGCGACGAAAGCGAGCCGCCAAGCGAGAGAAAACAGATGAAACTTTAATAAGCTTATTTATTTGTTTACCTCCGTTCATTTTCGTTTTGAAACAAGCCGCTCACCCTCATAAACATCCTTTCTCTTTTTCGGCCGCTAGTTCTTGTAAATATAAGGAAGAAGATCGACGCTTGACGTACTGTTTAATTTTTTGTAATCCATACTTTTTCACACAAAACAATCCATAGTCATATACAATCGAAGTACAATCGAAGCATGTGGTATGTCGTCTCTAGAGCCTGCGCCTCGGTCAGCGGTGCCGCGTGCAAAAACTAAAATGAATTTCTGGCCATGGTTACCATCACCCGCATCACCATCACCAGCACGCACCACCTTCATCACTTCATGCAATGTGGCAATCACTACAGGGCTGGCATCTGGCATTAGTCAGAGTAAAATCTATAAAGTCCCCCTTGGCCGTGAAAGGGTTAGGGAGATGGTTTTTAACCCTTTCACCACGAAGGGGCTTCCCTTTGACGAGTAAAATCATCTGGCTTTAGCCAGAGTAAAATCTATACAGTCCCCATTGACGGCGAAAGGGTTATGGAGAAAGTTGGGGAGATAGTTTTTAACTCCGTTTCACCACCAAGGGGTCTCCCTTTGATGAGTAAAATCGTCTGGCGTTTGCCAGTGTAAAATCTGTAAGTTCCCCTTGGCAGTGAAAGGGTTAATAAAACACGAATTAGGGAATTAATGAATGGCTTCAAAGCTTTACAGTACTGCACATCTATCCATTCTTACACTAAAATTTAATATAAAGACACTCATTAAACATTAATAAAAATTTCTTTGTATTTTCTTTATGAAGGATTAATGAAGTTTTGAAATCATGTTATCAGACTGCGTAATTCCATTTCCCTTGCCAATTATTATCTTGTTACCACACAAACACACACCTACCAAGTAGCAGGCAAGGTTTAAAACCTTCCTGTGGGGGCCTGATGTCAACTCGCGATCATCCAGTAAATGTGGGTCATATCCACTAAGTGAACTAAAACCAGCATCTGGACTGTCTTCAATTTTGAAAGATAAAAAGATTGAAGAACACAACATCAACAAAACATTAATTAAAGAAAAAAGAATACAGCAAGCAGCGCTACGCCAAGGTGATTCCAACCAATGTGTATTTTGATCAAAACCGGTAAGCTAAAAACTTAATTATTACGTACTAAACAGTACTTTCCTGTCACACTGTTTGTTCTGCTGTACATGGTGCTACAATATTTGAGTCTGTGATGAAATCTGATTATTTCGTTTTTGGAATTTCCAAAGAAGCCTAATATTTGATTTCCTTTGTTTCAGGATTACAACAATTCATTTCAAGAAAGGAAAAATTATCAACCAGAAACAACTTTTAATTAATACTACCGGTACGTTTACTATTAAACAGTTCTTAATTTTATAATAATGCAAATAGTTTTTCTGAGGTTTGAGTTTGCAGAAAAAATCTTCAAGTATGACCACTAAAATAAAAGCTAAGTACAGAGCAATACTCTGATATGAATCTCGGTACATGTAGTTCTCAGACATTTTTATTCCACGGAACTCACAAAAACAGAGTGACTCACTCGACTGAGTACACACGAATGACGTCATGACTATTCACCAGACCCCAGGTCTTTGTCTAGAATTTTAGTGACAAAGGCTCAACTTTCACCGCATTTTAAAATAAGTTCCTGCTACTTTTAGTAAATTAGTTTCCCCTCAAAATGTTTTTCAAAACACCAATTTTCATATAGGAGAAAAAAAAACTGGCTTTGAAATTTCGCTTCATGTGCACAAGAACATGCTGGCTGTGTTCTCAACATCTGCCTCAGTTCAGATGACCTTGCTATTGGGCAGTGACGTTAACGGGGCTCGAGACTAACTTTTCAGCTTATTAGCCCAGTGGCTAGTGAGAGGTTTGATTCACTAACCAAAACAAAATTTTCACTAGCCAGAGTTCTTTGCCAGACGTTAATCCTGTCAGGCAGTTTCAGTTAGGTACTTTCTTTTTCAACCACAATACTGACATGCAACTTATCAGCTTTTTGGAACTAAGTATGTTTGACATTTAAAAGTATTATAATAAAAATAATAGTCTTTTTTCACCGTAAATTAATTCTTTAAAATACCTTGAAGAGACACCGTGATATAAATTTAACATAGCTATTAAACCGAACTTTGAAACTTTGAAATTGGAATTCTTATGTCTAGTACTAAACAGTCTCTAAATTGAACAAAGCAGTTTAAATACAAAAGTGGATGTTCTTTTGAATGCAAAATGCGATTTGAATTTTAATGGCTTGAAATAAAATAACTCACTTGAACGAAGACAAATTATTTGAATCACATCAATTATTTATCAAGTTTCGCCACATAATGATATTGCTTTGGAAACACCATTAACAGAAATGCGTTTAAGACAGAGTATTTTGCCATTTCAGCTGTCTCAGTGTGTGTCACAGCCGGCGCGTGATGAAAAGAGAAACACCTTGAAAACCTTGCCTTCAAAGAAAAAAATTGCCAATAAACGGCACATAATAAGCACTACTCCATAATGAAATTCAGCATTTATAAGACAGTATTCTGCCGTTTCAATCGCATTTACACACCTTGTAGAGTTATCACAGTTTTGTTTGTTGTGACGGCATAAATTCAAAAATGAAAAAGTCAATCATTTGTTCGCTTGCACGACTCAATTTGCTTTCGTGATATATATGAAATTAATTTTCATTTGGTTTCCTTCTGGTCCTCCAGTGCTTAGAACTTTTCGCTAGCCGTTAGTCTCGAGCCCTGGTTAAGCCATTGGCCTTCTCTACCTCTTTCAAATATAGGCATAACCTTGCAATTGAAGGGGACGTAAAACTACCCACACAATGATCACAAGTAGTAAAGCCCCGTTAAAAAAACGGTAATGATATATAGTTAAACAATAGAGTGTTTCTGTCGAGGAACTATCTGCTGATAGTTGCCCCGCGGAAATTTGATGTTCTTAAAACAAATATTTGCCGGAGAAGCGAAGCTTCGAGGGCAAATATGCTAGTTTTAAGAACATCAAATTTCCAAGGGGCAACTATCAGACCGATAGTTCCGAGACATAAACAGTCTATTGTCTTTATTGTTCACCACTAAATTTTCTTCCGCGCGCCACTTCAAACACTTCAAAAAAAACGCGCCACAAAAAAAAAAAAAAAAGAAAAAACAACAACGCCGTCAAAAAAACAACGCGCCACTTCAAAAACAAAAACTTCAAAAACACTTCAAAACACTTGTTTAGTAGCGAAAATTTTTCACGGACGACTACTATCCATCCGGGTATTTATCTCGGACGGGCACTATGGGCTGATAGTGTCTCTCCGCGGATGAACACTATCGCGTCACGGGATCAGTTTAAACCAATAAGAATCAGAGAAAATTTAGTGGTGAACTATAATTGATGATAGTCGATGATAGTTTAACTATCACGCGCGTTTGAACACAAACTATCATGCACTATCATCGACTATCATCAACTATCATTCACTTTGAACCTGCTCAAAAATCTCATGATAGTCAATGATAGTTTTCGCCGTTTGACCGCGCGCATGATAGTTGATGATAGTTGATGATAGTTTTGGACTTTTCAACTATCATCGACTATCATGAGCCGTTTGAACGGGTTTTAAGGAACACTTTCCCTAGTGACAATGTCTATCCTACTTTAGTATAAATCTACTAGCGTTCTATCACGACTACACTACTCGCTATCTATTCTGTGATAGATAGTGAGTAGCGGTCCTTAACAAAATGGCGGCCGCTTCTTCGTGTTTTCGAAGTGTCGGCGAGGAGGATTAGATAATTCACTTGTTTAGTTTTGAACTGCTAGTAGATTTATACCAAAACAATTGGATTATTCGCTCTCAATTTTTATGCGTGATAGCTGATGAGGGCGCAGCCCTCATCAGCTATCACGCGATAGAAATCTCGAGCTCATAATATTGTTAAAAACATCTGCAGATTGTGTGGAAACTGGGTGATGGCTAACCACCAGTCCCTACAAAAGCCTTGGTTGGTTATGGAAACTAACAGTCACATGACATAACAATCACATGACTGTTGGCGCTTTCCTCC
Organism: Pachyseris speciosa; assembly: GCA_016490735.1. Taxonomy (NCBI): domain Eukaryota; kingdom Metazoa; phylum Cnidaria; class Anthozoa; order Scleractinia; family Pachyseridae; genus Pachyseris; species Pachyseris speciosa. Next base: position 331,899 of record JAEMWC010000351.1, read on the forward strand.
TATCAGTGGAAAGGAATGAATGGGGATCATGCTTGGAGGATGGGTGGGGCTCCAATTTCACCGATATTTAAGTATCCATGAAAAAAGGGTATCGATGTTTTCAGGAACAACACACTGGAATTTAATTGCCAACGGCAGCCAAGCGAAGACACGAGGCTGCGAGGCGGCAGCATAATAAAGCTGCGCACGAAAGTTTCAAGGCCAGAAAGAATCTTGAAGCGATGTAACAGAAGGTAATGTAAGGTAACATTTATGACGTAATACAGAACATTGTTATCGAGCGAACACGTGATACAGAACAGAGAATCCACGAGCCATGTGCCTGTTTGTGAGTCCCGTGGTTATTCTGTCTTCACCGATCATCATAGGCCATCTGTCCTCCTAGTGTTATTTAAGTCATCCGTGCGTGCTCATGGTCTGTTGTGGTGATCTGTCCTCATGGTTCAAGTCGTAGCCAGTCACAGGTGAAGTCGTCGACGAGAGTTCAGCAAAAGGTGCTTTTTGTGTTTTAATCTTACAGCTTTTATATTAAATATGTGTGCGCACTTTAGTCAAGTGATTTTTGGGAACCAGCGTGTTCCAAATCGAGCTAGCAAGCTAAAAAAATCGGCCAACAAGCCACTCATTTAACTCGAAATCGGCCAGGGTGCCAGTGCAAGCCTTCACTCGTTTGAAGTTCGAAGTAACTCGCAATTGCTATAAATTCAATCGGCGAGCATGCCAATTGTTTATCAAACAATTGAGCTAACGTTCTCAAATCAGCCAGCGACCCTCTCGGTCTCAGCTGTTGAAGCCTGGTGAGTATGCCCAAAAGTCAAAGGGTGACTAAGTTGTGATTTGAGTGCTTATAATTGACAGTCAGAGCATGACTACTCTATTTTGTGTTTTTATATCTACCAAACATCTGCTCATTGGTGTTCGCTGGCACTTAGCGATAGCTATAACTAGTATACACAAGAAGAAAAAAAGACAAAAGCCCAAAGGAAGCTGGCAAGAACATTAAGCAGCACTACCTGCACAAGACCCTCCTGGGTCCGCCTGTATTAAAATAGGAATAGCCACTCCTCGAACGCCAGGCAGTTCATTCCAACCAAATGGATATGTTGATTTGAGTAATGATCTGTATGATACAGTCTGGATATGTTGATTTGAGTAATGATCTGTATGATACAGTCTGGAGAGCAAAACGTCAATAATTACAGGTATACAATCGTTATATTGATCATTTTTAAGGTAATGGCAACATTTAATATATAAAATTGTGGTTCATCTGGAGACTGATGTATGGTGCCACTACAGGTATTCTTTGGAGGTGTAGGGGTTGCTCGATAGAGCTGGATTTCAATAATCATGATTGTATCAATCAGGGGTTTTGATAAGTTTTGAAATAGCCTTCTACTTAAGCTAACTAAAGTAGGCGGCAACCTGATGAATTTTTTAAGCTAATCTGAGCGAAAATACAGACAAAGTAGGCGGCGGTTAGAGACAAATTCTGACAAAGAAGGTGGTGATTTTCTCCAGTTGCCAGCTTCTAATAGAACTCCTGATCAATGTGCAAATACAGTGTATCACGAATGTGCAGGTGGCTACACTGAAGGTGTATAATATTCAACAGCTCAGTTCAATAAGTGCACCTTACCCATAAATATTTTTTCACTAAATTAAATCTCTGCACCTATTTGAAATGCACCGTGCCTTTTCTTTTGCCTAATCTTGACCTTTTATAGGCTGTAAAAGTTACAAAATCTAGCCATCATCTGTTCGCACACAACCGAGCTAGTAAGAGGCATGGTTATACTCCTTATTTGATGTCACAAACTGGTTTACGTCGCAGCAAATCATTGTAGACATTCATGTAAACCACTTTGTGACCTCAAATCAGGAATAGACCCAAGCCCCTCATTGGTTCAGTCCCTCCGCTGATTCAATTGAGCATGCATTTGTTCTAAACTGCAGTACCTCAATAACCTTCTACTTAGAAGCATTGTCCTGGTTCAACCAAGACCAAAACAACTATTATTTTTACCTCTCTAACCCGCAACAAATCACTCTTCATGATGTTACACCAGCCAGTCAACTACTACCCTGCGAGAAGAGGCCCTTCGATCTTCCTAGATAAGTCTTCCTCTTTCCGACTTATCTAGGAAGATCGAAGGACCTCTGCTCGCAGGGTAGTCAACTACCAGCTCCCCTAAAACGAGGAGAATGACATCCCTACTTCTTATTTGTTTAAAGCAATATAAATTATTTACAACTAAAGCTGTTTTGAAAGGAGAGCCAACATTCTAGAACTCCAGAAAAGGGTATTATTACAATGGAAAATGGGGCTGTATTGATGCTAATCTCTCGTCGGAAACTAATCTTTCTTTCTTTCTTTAATTTTCACTTTGTTAGTTTACCAATGTTTGTGTTCTTTCTACTGACTGTACTCTTTGTTTGACTGTTTGTTTTTTCTTCGGTGGCTTTTTGTTTGTATATATTTATATATGTAGCTGTTAATTTACAAACTACCTTGTACTTGTTTTATATACATAAATAGATATTTAAATTTGGTTTTTCAACGGGGTTAATAACGTAAATTGACCACCGCAGAGCGGATTCGATTAGCTGACGTCTCGAGCGTTAGCCCGTCGTCGGAGGAAGACCTTAGATAACAATGACCGAGACCAGATTCAGTGATCAGCGGTTTCAGGGAAAACATGGGTTTGTGGGGGGTGCTCATTCTCGCCGGCTCATAAAAACTGGTTGCGGTCGTTGTTATCAAAGGATTTCCTTCGTCGGAGCGAATCGAGGAATTGTGGGTTGTGTATGGTTTATATACAGGATATGGAGCTACGCTATTGGTAGTAACATGGTAACGTGAAAAACAGAAATAAATTAATTGAATGAAAAGCGCTCGTTGATACCCGTGGGGATTAAGAGTACCGATTTGAAAGATGAATTTTTGCTCCAGATCCTTACGACTTTCCGTGGTACCTTGGTGTAGGGAAAGGCCGGAGATCGACATGTGCTGTTTGGAATGGCTAGGGAGGTTAAAATGCCGAGCGAGTGGTTTCGACGCATCTTTTTATCTTTCTCAACATCACGTACTACTAGATGTTCTCGGAGTCGGTCAACTAATCGTCTTCCTGTTGCGCCGATGTATAACGTTTTGGCGAAACAGGAAGAAACCTCAGGTTTTCTCAAACCAAACATTTCCAGTACATTTTTGTTTCCAGCAAGTTAAGAAGACCGATTTTGAAACTTCGGTGGGGAGGAGGGAGGGGGAAGGAAGAGCAACCTGACGGGGAGGGAAAGGGACAACAGAGGAGCAAATCCAGAATCCAACTTGTTGCCTCTCTGTATCCAAAAAACCAAAATAGACTACGATTATATGAGCAAACTTAACAATGGCGTCTTTGAGTAGTGCATACTTTTCTCTAATCGGGGGATGGGGAGGGTGAGGGCTGGGAGACGTCACATTCATTTGATTATTTACTACATTTAGAGCGATGACAAACCCAGGGAGGCCAAAGGAATACGACACGAAGATAATAGTACTACTACTAATAATAATAATAAACAAGAAAATAGAGGATTAGCACGTGCACTGAGATGCCAGGTTAGGTCGCCTGCAGATAGAGCAAATTATACGCCATGTGCGGATATTTTCTGGATCATAGGACTGTGTAAGGCGAGAGCTGAAAAGACATTTTGACCGGGATTTAAAAAGTGATGTCCACTCCAAGGAACAAATTTCTAGAGGAAGAGCATTCCATAGAGGACAAACACGAACAAAGTACGACTCACGGCAAGTAGAGGTTCGCGCAACATTGAGACGAATGTCGAGCACAGTGGAACCACGACGTGTAGAAGAGCGAGAAAACTGGATTGTATCAGAGATATCAAGATGTATTTCACCTTTGATACATCGGAAGAGAAAGAGGAGGTCTAAATATTCAAGAAAGAAGGAGAGAGGAAAAAGGCTGAGTTTTAGGAGGCGCTGTTTGAAGTCAAGATCCAGACCACGTAGAATATAGCGTGTGGCTCGTCATTGCACTGCCTCCAGGGTGCGCATCAAGTTAAGTGAACCAAGAAGAGTAGGAACCCACACTTGGTTAGCATAGGTCAAATGCGATCTCACAAGTAAGACGTAGAGCTTCCTTTGAATCTCGTAAGGAAAGCTGTTTGAGCACTGTCTTCTAAGAAATACGAGCATCTTATTTGCATTAGAGACAATGTTCCACACGTGCTCGTTCCAGGAAAGATCACGAGTTATCTGGACCCCAAGGTCACGAGCAGACTCTACCCTCTTTAGAGTCACTCCGTTTAGGGTGTAGGCTCTAGGGGGATTGTTACGCTTACGGGTAACTCGCAAACTCTCACTCATAGCAGGCTGAAAAGAAAGCTCATTATGCAGTATCCAAGTAGATAGAGCGTTCAGGTCGTTTTGAAGAAAGCCGACGTTGCTGCATGTCCTAAATGGACGGAAAAATTTGGTGTCGCTGGGGAACATTGCGATACGGGACGAGTTGACGCAGTCAGGGAGATGGTTAACATAGAGAATGAACAAGATAGGTCGAAGTACGGACCCTTGAGGGACACCAGAACGAACTTCTTCCCACTGACTGGACACACCGTTTACAACAACGCGTTTGCGACGACTAGTCAAGTAGCTAGTGAACCACTCGTGAAGTAGACCTACGATTCTCAGGATGTAAAGTTTGTGGAGCAGATGAGCGTGGCACGCTGTATCGAAAGCACGCGTTAAGTCAAGATAGATGACATCTACCTCTAAACCGCGGTCAAGAGAGTTACCAATTTCGTGAAGGACAGAAAGAAGCTGAGTGGTACAAGAAAGATCCTCACGAAAGCTGTGTTGGTGATAATAAATGCGATTTTCAGTGAAAGCCATTAGATGACGGGTAAGGCATTTTTCAAGCACTTTATATAAAATTGGTAACGAGGAAAAAATACCGCGGTAATTGCCGAAAAGGGCGCGTTTACCTTTCTTAAACAACGGCGCCAGGTTTGCGTCTTTCCACTCACTGTAGAACACTCCAGACGACAGCGAAAGATTAAGGAGGTTACAAACAGTGTCGGATATTTCTTCTGCGCATTCCACAAGAAGACGTGCAGGTATCTCGTCAGGACCCATGGCCTTGTTGACGTTAAGCCCTTGCAGCTCCAGGAGAACCTCACGCCGGGAAAGAACAACCTCAGAGAGAGTGATTTCATAGTTGGGCGTGCCTGACGGGAAGTAACACAGGGAATGATTAGTGAAGATAGATTTAAAATGATCGGAGAAAGCAGCTGCTTTTTCCAAATCTGACGTGACTTCAGTGTTGTTGGCCAAGAGCATGGTGTCAGGGAAAGATCGCCTAGTTGACTTGAGTTTGAAGAAAGTCCAGAAAGGTTTCGCATAAGTGTGCACTTCAGCGGCCATATGCGAGAAGTAGGCCTTACGGTTAGCACGGATCCAGTGTTTTATCCGCTGGCGCATTTTCCTAAATTTTTCAAAAACTGCAGGATCTTTAGATTTTCGCGCATTGTTTCTCCAAAAGGTCTTTTTTTTAATTGCGTACGCGAGATCGCAATCTATCCAAGGCGCGCGCTGCGAGTGCCTAACCTTACGCCTAGGAATAAAGATGTTTACATGTTTTAGAAATGCGTTTTTCCATCACTGTAGTGTAAGAGCTATATGAATTGAATCACATTGTGTATCTAATGCGTTTCCAGAAAGATGATCCCGAAGGGACTCAAGTCAGCGTTGCTGAAGTCATGAGATACATATCTGGAAAATGAATTAATTACTTTAGTGGAACAGGAAAAATTCAAATAAATACATTTATGATCGGAAGGCAGACACTTTGTATCCTCAACAATAACAGAGTTTACTAGGTTAGTTTCACTAACGAGGACAAGATCTAGAATATTGTCCTTTCTTGTGGGAACCTCCACTAGCTGATAAAGCTGCTTGAAAGCAATGCAGAAAGATGACCTGATTTGAAACCATAACGCAACGCTTTGAGCACCCCACACCACACACAATTTACTGATGCAGGTTTGGTTACATGTTTTTATCAATTGAAGGAATCTTTTGTAGGTAACAAATCTAGCGCGATCCTCACGATATACCAATTCCGGACAAGTCAAAGGGCATTTGGGCTATTTATTTCGAGGTCAGATAATCAAGAATAACACCAAATCCAACTTTAATCTCCTGTTGTTAGATTTTCACACTTTTAATTGATACAAAAATTGCTACAATGTCACAGAATGTCTTTTCTCTTTCTTACAACAAAAATTCTCAGTTACATGACATTTGCAAACCACAATAACTAGATTACACCACGGCTGAAATTATCAAGAAAAGTAAACAATGAGTATGGAAAAGTATCACAATCAATCAATCAAAATCTTTATTTTAACACGGTAAAAATTCATCAGGTAATTACAATATAAAATACAAATACATAATAATTCCTAATAACGATAAATGTACAGCTAAAAGGTCTCTTCAGTAAAAATACTACTCTAAACTAGACCTGTTTCCCATGAATGCCGTGTATATAACTTGATTAACTAAAATGAAGGTTTAATAGTTGCTTAAAAAGATCTAAAGATTTCACTTGTCTTAGATTGCAGGGTAGACTGTTCCAGAGAGTTGCACCTCTATAGCTAAAGCTCCTTTTTAGGTAGTTAGTTCTGGGTAAAGAGACATTTAATTTGTTTGTAGAGTCTTAAGACATATCCTGACGTACTCCGCTCAGTAAACATATAGGATAAGTAGTCAGGAGCCAAATCATGAAGAGCTTTGAACACCATATTAAAGCTACTTGAGTTTGATGTTGGGCATTCAGGTCTTTCCATCCAAGTGTCGTAACAAACACTCAGCGTCAGCATCATAGGAGGAGGAAGTCAAAACGCGGGCAGCACGATTCTGAAGCTTTTGTAATTTTTCGAAGAGAGTTTTGCCGTAATTCCCCCAGACAGTACTACAGTAATCAAAATGGGGTTGTATTAAGGCATTGCAATATTAAGGCAATTTTTTTTATTCTCTACAAACTGAACAAAACAACACTTCTGCCTTTTACCATTAAGGAATTGACGTAAATCGATACCACTTGCAAGGCTTTCGCACGAAACCAATTTTCACAGGGGAATACAACTCTGTTTTATACTGATTACTAAGAATGAATAATAATTTGGAATAATTATGTAAAGAAAAGTTTTTCTTTGAAGAAAAACTAAAACTGTTTACACACAATTAAGTCAGTTTTTAAGGCCAGTTCATGTGGAATTTTCACTATGACCTTTGAACAGGACGTGCCAATTAAATTTTACAATCTCGCTCAATTCTTGTAACCTAAAAATGACCTAAAATCAAATCTGTCTTCCACGCTTGCAAAAACAACAACAACACACACACAGAATTGTTTAATTTTAGCATTAAGAAATATGACAAAATACATTTCACATTTCAACCCTTAACTGATACTGTTGACATTGTGGAAATGGATATCAGTGAGAAACATTGGTTTATGTCATACATGCAGGAGTAATAAAATATCTATTCAAAAATCTGAATGCGACCATTACCATAGTCCGACACAGCTATTCTGCCATCACTAAGAACTGCTGTAGAGAATGGCCCATCAAACTCTCCTGCCCCTTTCCCTCTTGTACCAAACTTTGTTAAAAACTTTCCAATCAGTACAAACACCTGCACTCTGTGATTCCCTGCATCACAAACCAACAGGTGATCTGCTTTGCTCACAGACAGGAACCAAGGACAAATGAACTCCCCGTCCCCATCCCCCTTCTTTCCGAATTTATAAAGAAATGTTCCCTCTTTAGTGAAAACTTGTACACAGCGGCCACCACAGTCTGACACTATAAGATAGTTGCCATGTTGGATACAGTGAATGGGGCTGATGAAAGAATTCTCTGTGCCAATTTTACATAAAAACTGACCATCAGGTGAAAAGATCTTGATTAATTTGTTTCCTTTATCAGCAACAATAATGTTGCCATCACTGTCAATAGACAAACCACGAGGATTCTTAAGCTGGTGGTCAAAACTTCCTTCTCCTCCAAACTGACCAACATACTCACCCTGATCAGTAAAGAGCTGAACGTGGTTGTTATTAGTGTCCGCCACTATAATGTTATCATTATGGAAACTATTCCAGTAGGGCAGTCAAACTCTCCCTGCTGAGAACCTTTTCTGCCAAATGATCTCAAAAGGCGTCCTTTACTATCAAATATCTGTACTCTATTGTTCCGCCTATCAGTCACTGCAATCTCATTTTTCACATTCACTGCTACCCCCAAGGGCCATTAACCGTCCTAGCAGCCGAAATGTGTTGTCCAAAAGAAAACACGTGTCTGTACTGTCTGGGTTGGACTTGAACCTCAAATGGACTGCTATGAACATGCTCTCCATTTACCCTCACTGATGCCTGGCATGTTCCAGTTTCTTTGGCAAAGTATCTGATCTTGTAAGTGCCATCTTTGTCATCTTGGACTTGCGCTGTAGTCGCGCAGTCATGTCCCTGACGATTTCTGATTTCCACTGTTACACAGTCACGCTCTTCGTAACATTGTTCTCCTTCGGCGTTCCTTGTTGTCACAGCAATCTGTGCTTCAAGTCCAACAGTCGCTTCCCTGATTCCTTTTCCTTCAGCATGTGATTGCTGCGAGATAGTCTTGTTAAGAAAATATAGAAAGCCAATTTGTTCAGCCTTTAGAAAATCAAACAACTGCTGATTTTTAACGAAGACAAACCCGGTTAAATGTGTGCCGTCGAGGTCAGCTGTGCCTTCTTGCACCGTTTTGTCAGCTTCCTCGTGAAACATTTCCTCTAAAAATTCGTTTGGCTGCATGATTTGAGCGTTTGTGGTTCGCCTCAAAAGTATTTCGCTTTTTTGGATGGCAGTCTCGTGCATTTTCACTTGTTCTTCAATCTCGTGCCTTTGCATTTCCAGACGCTCGAGCGATTCTTTGACTTTGTTTTCCACGTCATCAAAGATTTCCATCTTTTTCGCTTCAATCGGTGTCATGATGCTGTCAACAAACTGCTGCACGTCTCTTTTCACTCTAGCTGCTTGTTCTTGTACTGTAACACAATTTTCGTCAACCTTAGCCATCTTCTTCACCTTCGCTAGCACTCTTCGTTTTTGAGATTCAACTGCAGCTTGTACTCTTAACTTGCGCTCATTTGCTGCTAATCCCAAAGGCATCTTAGCGTGGCCTTCGTGATCTGTTAACGCACAAGTACTGCAAATGGCAACTTCACATACCCTGCAAAACAGCTCTAATTCTTTCTTCTCATGGCCTGGCTTTCCGCAAAATGCTGGTCGCTTTAAAATGTTCTCAAAGTCTTCATCTTGAAAGTCTTTCAAAGCCAGCGCATGGTGTTCTTTATTGGCTTTGATGCCATTATGCAGAGGCAGACAGTCATCACACCAGAACGAACAACACTGGAAGCAGTACGAGCTTTTTCCGCTTCTTTTATCACAATTGCCACACTTGACGCCACTTGTATTGCACTCTTTGATGGCCAACACATCCAACAAACTATTGATTCGAAAGTTTGTCGGCAAAGCGTTAAGATCACCGCTTCCGGGGATCCTGGAGTTCTGCCTACATTCTGGGCATGAAATGGTTTCTCGAATGCCGCTGGTTTCTTGAATCCTTTGCAGGCAGTGAAGACAAAAGCTGTGCAAACAAGGCAGCTGCTTTGGATCAGTGAACTTGGTCATACACACAGAACAGGATAATTCTTCATGAAGATTGTGCAAGATTGCTTGAATATCCATGATAAATGTAAGGAAGCGCAAAGACAGCTCTTATCACACACCTTAAAACAAACAAAAGCCCCCAAAACAATGAAGCCTTGTGATCTCGTGATGTTTATGTCGGAGTTATGATATCAGCCAATCAGAGAGACTGAATTGAAGTGTTTTGACGTTCTGAGAAATGCAAAAACATCCTGATTTCTGAGAACTGCTATTGGCCGTCACGGATATGTGCTGACATCAATCTGTCTCGGAACCGTGTTTAGTCCTTCTGACTTCTAAGAATTAAACTACGATTAGTGTCTTATTTCGCGGGTGAAACACGCGAAGGCGTGCGAACCTCTCGCGAACAGACGTAATGCGCGGGGAGACGAAAAAATAAGGTCCTGGCTATGGCGCGCCATCTGTATGGCGCGCCATCTGTAGCAAATTATATTTCGAATCATGATATGAGGAAACGAAACGAAATCGTTCGAAAAGTAACGTCATAGGTCGAAATGGGTTTCGAAAAGTAATGTGATACTTTCGAAACGAAATGTGATACTTTCGAAAGCCGGTTGCCATGGCTATGGCATGTAACTTGAACTGTTGGAAATGGCAGTCTCCATGGATATTTCGTCTCTGAAGCTTGTTGCGATGGTTTAAAGTGCCGTCTTACATGACGAGGTATTTCAGATGTAACCGCTCGTTGAGGAGTTAAATTCTGTGTAAGTTCGCAAATGTCATCCTTAATCGTCACTTTCTTATTTTTATTGTCTTTTGCGCGTCATATATTTTTCACCATTTATTTGCCGCTTCGACTAACGCCGTTACGCATTTCGTGCTTATTTAGTATACGCTTAACTTGGCTTCACTTCTTACACGCACGCGATGACGCCGACAAAGATTCTCCTGTTTCTGTTGATTACTGCCATTTATGTGGAAAGGTAAGAGTCATTCTTTTTATTGCTGTTGGTTGTGCTCGTTCAATGAAGTTGAAGTTAAATAGTGACAAGACTGAACTACTTGGTTTTGGTTCAACTAACTGAATCTTGATCTTTCTCTGCACTGTTTTCACCTATTTATAACACAGTATTGGTGATATGGTTCTACTCCTACGTCCACTTTATTTATCTTTAATACTTAACACATCAAGAAGAGTTCATAATAAACAAATAAATAAATAATCCACCCTGCCACACTGGTCACAACCTTGAACATTTCTAATTCTACTTTTTATATATATAGGCTAGGTTATGCCATCAATATTTACAAGTCCTCCTTTTTTCACATTCGCAGCATTTCTTTAAATAGAACGTTCTTGACGATTGAAAACACTAAATTTTTAATTCACGGTTGTATTATTTCAAGGTTGGATAATTGTAATTATTTATTATTTGGATGTTTGGACTACCCCAGAGCAACAGACTGCAGCTGGTGCAGAACTGCATAGCTCGTTTAATTTTATTTGTTTGCAAGTTTGGTCATGTTATGCCTTTACTTAAAGATCTCCCCTGGCTCCCCATGGATAGTCAAATTGATTTTAATATATTGTTACTTGCTGTTAAGACTCTTAATAATCTGGCTCTGTGCTACAGTATATCTACGATATTCTGTGATATGCTAAATATGTATGTTCCTAGTAGGCATCTTAGGGCACTGTCAAAGTTTTTGTTACAGCAGTGCCGTAGCAGGGTTAAATTTATTGGGGGAGGGGCACATCACGAGTGCCGAAGGCATGAGTTTGTAAGGGTGTCTGAGGCATGCTTCCCGGGTGTTGTCTCTGAAATAGCATTTCCAGCCTTCTGAGAGTAGTTTCCAGTACTTTGTAACTGACCAAATCCACTGATTGGATATTTCACTCGCTTTTCTATGTCTTTCAATAAATTGAGAGATTAGTATTTCATCTGATGGAATTGTTCTATTTTCTTTTGTTTTTTTTCAGATTACAATACGTTACTGTACCGTTTTGAATGAACTGAAGAAGCTTGTTCCGTTTTCATAGTTGTCATTCTCGGAATAAGCAACCTGCAAAAGTTCTTGCCTTGGTTCATCGATTTCATAGTTCGCGCTGGTTTGTGTACATAAAATTCAAGGAGTATTCAAGGAGTATTCAAGCACCAAAAACTGAGTTTTCAAGGAGTGTTCATTGCAAGTTTACTTCGTCTTGCACTGTTTTGAATTGTTTTCATGGGTCGAGAGCAACTTTAAAAAAGTTCATCCAGATATAAAATAGAACATAAATTTACCGACTTTGGTATAATCCTATATTATTTCACATCCGAACAAAAATTCAAGGAGTTTTCATTACTTTCAAGCACTTTCAGTACAAATTCTTCTTTTTAAGGACTTTTCAAGCGCCCTCGAAATCTAAAATAAAATTTAATGGCTTTTCAAGGACTTCAAGGAGTAGCACGAACCCTGCGATTCACATTTCTATTCCTTCAATCTTCTGTCTGTAAAAGTACATTTTCTAACACTTCCCCACGAGGTCCATGAACAGTAATCGCTAATGAGGGAAATAACTTGCCGTTTTCAAGTTTCAAGACCTCTTGACTAATTTGAAATAAAAATACACAGGACGCAAGCTATGGCAAGCTTATTTATTAAAAATAAAACTTTACTCTTTAACTCTATTTTATATTTGCGCAAAACCATATACAAATCATATTATCCCAGTAACCGTATTTACCAATGCTCTATAATAAACTTGACTCGAAATTATTTACACTTTCATATCATTCCTTACAAAAGAATAATTTATTGAAATCGCCGCCACAGGAGTAATCAATATATTTAGAAACCAATGACTTGAGGCACAAATTATATCCAATCACGACAAAGACGTATCGGAGTCAAGGAAGACAGTTAACTTTCCATATAAAGAATCCATGCCATAGCTGCCTGAGTCACCCGCAAATTGCAGATGAATAGTCTATTATCACAAAACTAATTAGGAAATCCATGACATGGAAAGCTTATGACACCTCAGACAAAATTTGGCGTTGTGAAAGTTTTTTTTAAAAGTCATTTTACCCAACATAACGAAATACATTTATGAATAGAGCGGTTTTCACTTGACTTTAAAAAGCAAGTGACGTTAGCGCTTGCTTTCCTTTGCAACACTCTGTGAGTGCCTGGTTGGTAAAAGTCGCGCCACCTTTTTAACCAATTAAAAGGGAACACGAATATTGGCGCGCATTTTCTTGCGCTCGCCGCCAGATGCGCATATTTGTTCGGATTCTGATTGGTTCATTGCGATAGCTGTGTCCCAGTGTGCGCTCTTGTTGTACCTGTTTGCTTTAGTTTTAGTTTAACCACACTCAGTTGAAAACCACTCTACTTGAGTATCAACGTTAGGACAATCTACTCAGTCTCCAATCGTTTCACGTGTGGCAGTACTTCCCATTGAGGGATATGAAGATCAAACTCCAAAGCCACCACGGCTTGGAACTCAAACTTAAGAAGTTCCTTTACTGATATCCGAAGCTTGTCCTCGATTGTCTGCAATAAAACAACCAGCCACCTTACAAAACGAGAGCCATAAAAAGTATACAGCCTGTGAGAAAAAAGGCGATTATTGACAAAGATTAAGTGTTTTGATATTTAGACAGATTCTCCCAAATAGTACTGTATACCCTGAGTAGCTGGCGGTATTGTAGGTGCGCTACGGAGGAGGAGGCGGAGCCGCTGAAAGCGAGGGGCATAAGCCGCGAGAAACGCCTCTTTTTCATTCTCCTCGCGGCGAAAGCCAATCATATTTAGCGGCTCTCTTTACTCCGCATGTCTACAATACCACCAGATACGCAGGCTAAGTATGGTTTGAAATTTTATGGAGAACGGTGGCGAGAATATGCGTGTAAATACATGTATACTAAATCAAGGCTTTAAGAGTGTTTGGTGGACGGTATGTGACAGCCTCTTGAAATCCTTGCCCATGATCAACCGTGGTTACCTAGCGTCCTTGTTCTCCTTGAGCAGCGGTCATGAAACGAACTCTGGAAAGTTATGATTGGAAGACCATAAACTGAATATCGGACTTTCAGTTGAATTGCGCATTCAGTAGCGTACATCACTGTCCTGGCCTTGTTTTCACCTCCTAAAAGTTCTGTTTTACTTCTGGCCATTTGTGCTTTTCAAAACTTTTTTTACTTAGCAAAATTGCTTGCCCGATGAATAGCTCAAGAGTACTTCTTTTTCTCAAGTTTGCATAGTTAGAGATTTTGATGTTTCCTCGCCCAACTAACAGAGGTGATCACTGGACGGAAACTTATCTCTGGATCTCTAATCGATGCCAGGTTTTAATATCAAAACAACATACTCACTGGCGCACAAAGTAATATATAACGTACGGGTCAGCTTCTCCCCAGGACAGTTATTTTTTATGGAAATCATGAAAAATTTTGCATTCCCTATAACAAATAACAAAACAGCTTACCTCTATAAGCTCTTTGATTTTGTCTCTTTTCATATCATCATTAAACTTTGCTGCCAATAGCAAACAGGAACCTGGAAGATAGTTAAGAACATCAGCAACATTACATAGAAAGATCGGCTTGCAAACAAGTTTCTATATGATATTAGTATAAATCTACCGGCGTTCTATCACAAATACCATTCTCTCATTGGCTACGCTACTCGCTATCTATTTAAAAATTAGATTATGAGCTTAATATTTCTATTGCGTGATAGCAGATGAGGTTGCAGCCCGAATCAGCTATCACGCAATAGAAATCGAGAGCGAATAATCTAATTATTTTAGTATAAATCTTCTTGTCGTTCAAAACTAAACAAGTAAATTATCTAAATCCTCCTCACAGACACTTCGAAAACGCGAAGAAGCGGCCGCCATTATGTTGACAATAGCTACTCACTATCTATCACAGACTAGATAGCGAGTAGCGTAGCCAATCAGACAACGGCATTCGTGAAAGAACGCTAGTAGATTTGTACTAATCTGTGATAGATAGTGGGTAGCAGTTGTGAACAAAGTGACGGCCGCTCCTTCGTGTTTTCGAAGTGTCTGCGAGGAGGATTTAGATAATTTACTTGTTTCGTTTTGAACGATTAGTAGATACATACTAAAACAATTAGATTATTCGCTCTCGATTTCTATGCGTGATAGCTGTCAGGCAATAGACATTTTTAGCTCATAATGTAAATGTTAAAAAGCAATGATGATGATGATGATGATAATAATGATAAGAAATAGTAGTAATAATAGTTCCAATAACAATAATTTCCACTAGTTGGCAGGTTTTAAACCATTGTAATTCTTATTGGAAAAAACCATAGTTTTTGCACTGATGGACGTGAGGATGAACGTGGCGTGAGGAGATTGCAACTGCTAATAAAACATTATCATGCAATGTTCTATCATAAGTGGGCTTTTATCTTTTAATGCGTGTGTGTGTGTGTGTGTGTGTGTTTGTGTGTGTGTGTATAAAATAGTCTAAATAGTCTTTCTATCATATTCTTAGTAATGTAACCACCTCTCCGATTGATGTATTGATATTGATTTAAGTAACTGTAAGTCAGTCCACCGTTGTGTGGAAATAAAGCGAAAAATAAAAAACTAATAACAATAATAACTAAAAAAAAACATCATTATCATCATTATTATTATTATGAGGATTTTTTATCACACCATTATTTGTATTGGTGGTCACGTGTTCCTAGATCATCAGGCCATTTCCCATAGCCTTAGATGTCTAAGGTTCTTCTTCAAATTCTTGCTGTACCCAACAAGTAGGCTTTCTGGAGAAGGTTGAACATTCCAGGTGTTCCTATCTTAGCAATCCACATCCTCAAGTTTTTAGTCACTGCCCCAAGTGCCCCAACTACAACTGGGATAACAGACACGCTTCTGCAATTCCACATCTTTTGTATTTCCATTTTTACAATGTAAGTCCTGATAGCGGTCGATCTTTTCCTGTTCTTTTTCTGCTATGCGTGTATCAAAAGGACACGCCACATCGATAATGTGGCACACTCTGCCCGCCTTCTCAAATCAGGCCTGCCTCATATCAGGCCTGTTACGATCTAAGTGATGGTCTGTTTGAATTCTGAAATCCCACAGTAGCTTCACTTGGTCATTTTCCATCACTGCCTCTGGAGAATGGTCATACCAGGTTTCGTTGCATTGCAGGTCATAATTCTGGCAGAGTTTCCAGTGAACAACTTTAGCAACTTGATCGTGCCTCCAGGTCTTATACGGCTTTTGAGCTAATTTCTTACATTCTGTTGATAAATGGATAACAGTTTCCTCCCTTTCACCACATAACATCGGTGACACATCTTGTTTTTCAATCTTATTCTTGATGTAATTAGTCCGAAGGGCCTGGTCTTGTGCAGCAGTTAGGAGGCCTTCAGTCTCTTTCTTCAGAGTACCTCTTTTCAGCCAATCCCATGTCTGCGGGTCTCTAATTCCTTCAGAGCATCTCGCATACTGCCCGTGCAATGTCTCTTCTCTATAACTGCTTAGCCTTGTTCGACTTACACTTTCCTTATCTGCTCCTTCATGCAAAACATTTTCATCTTTTGTTACCTTAAGCAGCCTTTCAGGACTGTTTCTCACATACTAACACAAACTAGTAACCTCGATGTTGACGCAATCTTCAACACTAATGAAGCCTCTGCCTCCCTGTGATCTCTTGACATATAGCCTGTCTACATCTCGTTGAGGGTGAAGCGATCTATAAATCGTTAACAGCTTCCTTTTTTTCTATCCAGTGCCCTTAGTTCATCCTTACTCCATCTGATGATACCCGCCCCATAAGTAGTATAGTGTTTGGGGGTACCAGATCAAAAATGGGGTGTTTTAGCAAAATGATCTCGTATTCTGGAATATATAGTTATTTAATTTGATGGAATATATAGTTATTTAATCTGATGGAACCAAGGTCAGCACACTTTTGAATTTATGGTTCAATCTGATGGAATCTATAGTTTATTAAAATGCGTGACATTCTCGGAAAAACAGGAAATGAGTCATCGCCTATAGCTGCAGAAAAAAAAATAGCAAAACTGGTGGCCACCAGAACCTCTCATGAGGGACTTAATTTGGAATTTGAATCACCACCCGTCCCTCATGAGAGGTTTTTTTGTTTTGTTTTTTTTTTGAATTCCCACCACCACACCACCAGAGCACTATCATTTATGTTCCCACCACCACTCCGCTCTGGCCCTATCAGACCCTCTTGAGGCCAAGTATTTGTTTATTTGTTTTTTTCACCCTCCGGCTTGAGATTGAACCGGCACTTCTGAGAAGCCGAAGCTTAACTATAGCTCTACCCAACAATCCGACACCATCTCAGGGTGATTTTGTTATTTTTCATTTTTTATTTTTCATTTTTTATTTTTTTTATTTTTTCAACCCATGGAATAACGGCGGGGGTTTTTCATTATTCCATGGGGTGGCTTGTATACATTTCGCTAACGAAAGGCCCCCGCTTTTTCCAATCGTTAGATACTCTGCATACAAGCCACTCTTTATCTGTGTGAAACAACCCTTATATTTGCGTTTGTATTTTCATTTTTATGCTTGTGGTACATAAATGAAATTTTCAAAGATAAAAAATAATACGCATGTGTAAAAAGCGAAAAAATCTAGAATCCCCTAAACATAGTGACGTAGTTTGGTGACTCATTCGAAAGGGAATCTCCCCAACAAATGTTCCTGTCTCATATGTTAATTCTTCGGGTAAAGGGTCAGAAAGAGGGCAGTGATTTAAAACTCACAATACTATCCTGAACTGGGCAAATCAGTGGGTTTGAGGCGATAAAAACACCACAACAGCTAGATTCCATAATGTCCATATGCATAGCTTGTCACGCCATTATCATGAATATACCGCTTGTCGTCAAAGCAGCTGAGTGATACTTTATTTATCTCATAAGTTCCAAGTTGATGGTTCTGACTTCTGATTGTTTTCATTCTATGATGCATCTGTTTATTATCAAATAGTGTCTCTTTATAATTTTCATGTTTGATGTTATTCTTAATAATATTCTTACTAATACCTTTTGCTGTCTTCCCTCCATTTTGGTTATCTTTCATATAGCTATACATTTTCGATCTCAGTCCTACGAATTCACATATTGGGACTCCAGCAGCCTCATCTTTCATCTTACCAATAACTTTTTTATTAGTCTTATTGAAATACGGCGAGCTTTCAGGATAGTCACTGTTATCGAATTTATCTTTATCATTCCAGAAATTCCTATAGACATCTTGGGTTTCAATTTCATAGGTCAGTGAGTCTGTGTCTGTGAATAATAATTTTGCTTCATCTCCATATTTCTCTTTGATGTAGTTGTAATGGAAATCGTACATCAGTGTCTTGCTAAGGTCTAGAATACACATCCCCACGTATGCTGGCCGGTTTAAAGTAAGTGTTTCTTTTATCTTATGAACAGCTACCAAATTTTCATTGAAGATTTTACTGCTAACATAAGTGGGTTTACTAGCTAATTTCAATAGCTTCTTCTCATCAGTCACCAATCTGACGTCTACTCGCTTTCTGAGGTTTTCCATCGTTTTTCCAAATACACTGTTATTCATCAGCTTGAAAAAGTCTTTCTCAAAGGCATTTTTTGCGCTAGTTCTTTTCTGAGTGTTGAAGTCGATGTACTGTCTGAGCCATGGAGATTGATTGAACTCTAATACTCGATGGACTTTGGTTATTTTCAAACCGAGATCAGTATATAATTGGAGGTTCCTATAATGGAGCACGTATTTTTCTTTGTTGCTTAATGTTGGTATCAGTTTATGTACCAGACCAGTTGATATTTTATATTTCTTTGCTATGTTTTTACAATAATCTGATAGCATGTCCCCTGTCACTTTAATCTTTTCCGGCCCAAGTGGGTAGTCATTATGTAGATCATGTAACTCTTGGGGGTATTTAAGGTCAACTTCAAGTATCAAACCTTTGTTGCTGTCTTCTTTATACTTAGCCAGGTCTAAATTATTGATCTGTTTTTGTGTCAACCATTTGAAACCACCAGTTGGTAAATATTGACTCATAGCCCAACCATACAAATTATTAGCATCAAGATACATGATGTATTTTGAGGGCGCCTTCTCGTCATACTCTTTCATGTATTTATTATTTGCTTTACCGTAACGGTTGGCTATATAGCTGATTCCTCCACGCAAACCCTTTTCAATGAACTGGAACATATCAATATCAGTCATCAATTCTAGTTTAATGTCAGTCATTTTAAGCATGGCGTCCCATGATAAACCGGGAGATGTGAAATAGTGACACGGGTCCAGTTTATAGTACTCAAGGCATGTTTTTCTGAAGTTTTCAAATACATCAGCCAGTAGGAGTACATCTGTTTTAAGGTACAGATCATGATAATCACCCATGTTTTTCAAAGAGAATGCTTTCCAAACAGTCTGAGCATGCGTATAGTCTTCATCTGATATATGCGTATCACTCAGTATGCTATAGCATTCTTCTTTTGAGGGCAGCTTCTGATTGAATTGATCGAAACTGTCCATGAAGTCGTATGGATAAACACCTTTCTGCGCCACCAGATTAAGATCATTTCCCTTGAACTCTTGTGAGGTGTATTTTAAGGCTTCTTTTGGTAGATTGCCTACAAGTTTTTCCAAACTGGAGCTCATGAACTGGAAACTATCTATGAATGTCAAGTGATTGCCAAGCATGAAAGCCATATACTTCTCCATGTTATTTGGGATAGCATTGATATTCATTTGACAGTCTTCACCTTTCTTGTTTTTGTAAGTGTGCTTCTTAACAATGGCTTCAATCTCCTGCATAATAAAATGACTATCATAGCCTCTCAGATTGTGGAATATAACAGGTATTTTTATTTCTTCTGGGTTCACTCTGAGTTTCAGATTACAATCTTGGTGAGCAGAACCTCTGTATTTACCAGTAATGTGACAATGATCTCGGACTCTAATATCCTTTTCAGTATATTTCTTATCACAGATGTGACAAACTTTGGCTTTTCGGAATTTCTCTTCATCATCTTTAGTCATTTTCAATGGTTTGTTAAATTTTTTTTTCACAACATTCTTGCAATATTTGACTCCCTCCAGCATAGCTTCCATAAATTTGTACACAACCTTTTCACCCCTGTATATTACTGCTGGTTTGCTGTATTTATCATCATAACAACAAACTACTTTATAGCCGTAGCCACAGTCAGTATGCTTCTGATAAGCCTCTGTGTATGATTTATCATTGTTGGGTTGGCAACTGTGTATTTTTTCAGTGATGGCCTCAAAATCAGCATAGATCACAAATGGTACCTGCTGTTGTTTATGAAAGTTGTTGAATTTCAGTATGTTGTTATCTTTGTTTGGCATTTTTATTGCCTGTGTGCCATTTACTTGCATGCAGTTGTCCTTGTGATCATTCAGAACCCTTTCAGAGCTGAAGCATTGAAGACAGTGCATACAAAAGTGTTTTCTTTCTTTGTGCTTTGTTTGATTGTACATAAACTTATTGAAATCTTTGATTAGTACATAATGCTTGTTTTCATTTTCAGTTATAAGAAGCAGATTCAAGCAGTCTGCATATTTCTCTTTTGATACATATATTGGATATGGTTGTTTATCCTCATAACCAAAAACATTGATGTTGATCTCATTTTGTTTTTCAATCTTATTGTAATGTTTGGTAGTCACTGGAAATTCAATCCCTGTATAATCCAATTTTTCAATGTATTGCTTGTCTGATTTTTTAACCCTCTGTGGGTATTTCTCTTGTGGGTTCAGGTGTCTGATGTGGCACCATCGGAAGCATTCATTATCCTCATTTTTCAAGTTAATTAAACCCTTCGCACTGTTTCTAAGTTCATTTGGTAGTTTTATGTATGAGGAGCCTCTCATTGGCGCATATTTCACAACATTGAGGTAATGGCTGTCAACAGATTCAATTGTCCAACCTGAACCTTCAGATACCCAAACTGCAATCTTATTCATTATTTGGTCTTTTGACAACTGCAGTGATTCAGTTACTTCCAGATTATTCACAATTGTTTGAGCTGCACAGTTGAAATATGCTGTTTTAAACTCTAATTGTCCATCAGTCATTTTCACAAATGTTAACTTTAGCGTTTCAACGAATTTCAGTCCTTTCATTTCATTCAACGATTTTATAATATTATATGCAACAGCCTTTCTTGTGTTTTGCAGTTGCGCAAGCGGGTCTTTGTTATTTTTTATACTGATTTCAAAAGACTCAGCGAAACCTTTTAAAGCTTTCTCTGTTTGTACAATCTTAGTCCTTGGTGCAGGCGTTGGTTTCTGAATCACCTGTTTGGTTCTGGGGCTGGGATCGGTCTCTTTTTCAATTTTTCTATTTCTTCCAACCATTCAGCAGGTGGGGCTGGAAGTCTTTTCCTCTCAAAATAATCAACCAATTCTTTCACAGTTAGTCTTTTCGTCCTTGGGGCGGGAATCGGCCTGACAGTCCTAGGTGCAGGAATTGGTCTTGTTCTTGGTTTAGGTACAGGTTTTGTGTCATCAACTATAATAACTTTTGGTTTCTTCTGTTGCTTCAACAACAACTCGATTAGCTTAGATTTGCTCAATTTTTTTAGACTTTTCTTGTCCATATTACTACTAGTTTCGATAATTTTTTCCATTTATAATATATCTATAGTTATTATTTCTTTAAAACATTTCCGTCTGCGTTTAAATATGGTTGAGAATTCAATTGATCCAATTACTGGATCCTTTTGAATTGTAATTATTGAAGAATATTTTTTTGATGTTTTTTTGTTTTAATATGACAAGATTTCCCTGCCATTGTGTAGTTACGTCCTGTCTTACATATGTTACAGTACCATTCTTTATTTAGCATATAGGTAGTCTTGTGTTTTTTTCTTTCCTCATCACTGAGAACTCTAGGCCTTCCCCGACCTCTCTTAACATTTTGATTTTCCATAATATATAGTTATATAAATTATTTTTTTAAACATCTTTCTCTTCTTGATAAGTATAATTTGCTTTCTTCCAAGTGTTTAGTTATTTCATGAATCAAGTCTTCGAAACTATTGCTCATGATGTATTTACAATTGTTTTTCTCATACATTAGCTTCATATCAGACTGTTTGTCTGACACTTTATACACACCTGTTGGGCTTTTGAATTCAAGACAAAGAGCACTGTGTTTTCTTGTGGGATTCATCAGCATTAAATCACACTGTCCAGCCATATATCCTTTCTTATAACTTCTGATTCGCATGTTTGGGCTTATTTGATTTTCACCTAATCCCGCCACCATTAATGCGTCTTCATATTTCTTTCTGATGAATGACACAATCTTATAATGCAGATCATCTTCACTTTCAATCATCAGCATATTATTGCTTCTGTCATTGAACTGTTTGTAATATCCCTGTTTCCTGATTGATGGCAATACTTTTGATGTAACCCAATGTTTGAATTTTACAGCTTCTTGTTTTTTAGAGGACAGTATTAGTGAATAAAATCCTGATTCATTTATGAAAAACATTTGAAAGTTTTTTCGGGGGTCTCAGCACGAGGGACCATTTTTGTCCCCCGTGAATCAGTGGCCTCAGCACGAGGGACCATTTTTGTCCCCGTGAATTTATGCTGATTTTGTGGTCTCTTAAGATTTTATCATCCGATACAACATAATCTCTGATTGCTCTTTGTGGATTTTTATAGTCAAGAATTTTAGCAATGTCTCTACCTCTGAACCAAATCTCATTGTTGTCATCAAGATAACAATCTATTGATACATCCAATTCTTTATTATTGTAGGAATATTTTTGCATTTGTATATTATAGTAATTTATTTTTTATTTTTAATTAATTTTCGACCTGTGTTTTAAATAGCCAGGAACAATAATATTCTTGGCTACCATGAGCAAATAACAGCTTTTTACTGTAGGGTCTACATATATATGTTAGATAATTTTCTTTAAATCCTTGAACGGTATCCAACTGTTGAAGTCGTCACTGTAACCCTTCCACTTCACCAATGCTTGTTTTTTCTTATAGTCTCTGCGAATGACTTTATCAATACGGAATACATCCTGTCTGGCTTTCAATAATTCAGCTTCATAAAAACTCCCTTCAATATCTTCATCGTTGAGATCTTTTAGTTTGTAAGTGATTGGATTAGTGTATTGGATTTTATCAACTGTAAACACTTCCTCAGTCCAATTTGGTGTATAGCCCTTGTCGAACACATTCCGTTTATACTTAGATATTCGGACCTTGTCACCTATTTTGAATTTCGGTTTCTGTTTTAATGTTTTCATATCACCATACAAATTGAAGTAAACAGTTCCTTCATTCCTCTTATCAGATGCTTCAACGGGTGTCATCTTTGTGCTTGAATGTTTGGCATTATTATACTGTTTCACTAATTTTGGTAACATGTCTAAATACTGTGTATTACCTTGAACAGTGAACTGCTTCCACATTTTGGACTTCATTGTCCTATTCCATCTTTCAACTACTGATGACTTCTCTTCATTCTCAGTTGAGTACATCTGTACACTATGTTTCTCTAGCAAGTCCTTCAAGTGTTTGTTGTAAAACTCTTTTCCCTTGTCGACCCATAAATACTGTGGTTTTCTGCCTTCCTTGAATATTGATTTGAATGCTTCAGTGACAGATTCACCTTTCTTATCCTTCAATGGGACAATCCAACCATATTTGCTGAAGACATCAATAACCATAAGAAGATATCGATAACCTTTATTCCATTTACTGAACTGTTGCATTTCAACTAGATCACTTGCCCATATTTCATCAATTTTATTTACAATCACACGCCGCCGAGTGAAATTTCGTTTTATGGGTGCATGTAATTCATCAGCTAGTTTTTCTTGCCAGTTTTCTTCACTCGACGGCTTTTTCCGTTTTTTGAAACACCAAGACCAAGTTTCTGTTTTTTGTCAATTAAGAATCTAGCTGTTTGACCCCATTTTGGCATCTCACCATAAGGAATCTGATCTAGTGACTCGACCATTGTTCTATCACAATCACTTTTATTCTTTCCCATGTCATAACAAATATCATGATAAGCTGCTATTTCATCTACTTTATTGTAAGGTAGGACATTCCATTTTGTGACCTCACCTGTGTTTTTATCATACTCTAACTGTTTATCGAGGGGATTATAAGGTCCCATGTATTTATACTTTCCGGGTGTCCATCCACTTTTTGGTTTAGGAAGCTTGCCAATAACCTTATGAATGTCAATAGCACCGCCATAATCTAATCCTTTGATATCTGTTTTGTAACGAATATTTGGTCTCACTTTTGTTGAGAGTTGTTTTAAAGCTTCTGACCCAACCTTTGTGATTGCAGGCTTTGCGAGGGAAAGTCCTTTGTCAATTAATTTCTTTTGCAGCTTTGGATTTCTCATTGCTTCTGATGCATAATATCTTCCCATTTCTACACCTTTCTTCGCTAAATAAGGGACTCCATGTTCCAAAAATCCTGTTAGTGCCATATCTGCGGCCGAATCTAGTATGCCCGCCCCTTCAGACGGGCTAATTAGTTTCCCCGATTTCTGACAAATTTAGTCTTTGTTATTCCACACTCAGCACAAGTACATTTCATCACAGTTCGACCATTTTTAGTCTTCTGATATCTTTCACTTCCTGGTACACATTCAGTGACCTTCTTCTGTTTCACACAATATGATTTTACCATTATACCATTAAGTTAGATATTTTCAAAGTAATCTATAATGAATCTGTGATTGACTCTTGTGTCTGTTGGATCAAATTCAGCATTATGTATTGTATTAAGAATGGATCTCCCATTTTGTCTCTCAAGAAGATAGTACAAACACCAATATCCACATAATACTGATTCCCTTTCTTGTATCTCATCACCAGAGTATTCAAGTTGTTTACCGCTTGCAGCCATATATTTCTGTACTTCTGTTGGCATCATTAAACCAAATGAGTCGAAGTATTCACAGTATTTATCATTTTTGAAATTCCTATAACAACCCAATGAGTACCTGGTCCAATTTTGGAATCAAGATTGACTATCCCACATTCATTGTTTTTTATTTGTCTCGGCAGGTTGTCTCTTGAAAATACTCCTCTAAAATGTTTTATTCCAAGTTGTTTAACCCAATTGATTAAATCAAAGTTGGATAAGGGTTTGTTTACAAAATGGTTCCTAGAATTGGGATTGAATTGAATGGACTGTTTTTGCCTAGTAGAAGTCCTTTTCCTTTGGTTTTTCTTTTTTTTTTTTTTTATTCCCATGCCTATTGGGTTATCCCATGTACCAAAAACAGGAGGGGATGGTAGCCATGGAATCATAGCATGTTTCCCACCGCTTTTATCAGGAACATGAACTGGTATTGACCGTCTTGGACGGGTACTTTCAACATGCAATCCTTTTCCAGTTAATTTTCTGATTGCTTCTATGGCCAAAGGAATTCCAATGCTTGCAAGAATTGACCAATCCCCCGTCCAGTCTGCGCTTTTGTTGGTCTGATAACAACATCACCACCATACTGCATTTTTTGGACGACATCTGCCATTTGTCTCGGATTCAATAAATTTTTTACATTCAATAATTGGGATAAATTGGATTAGGAATAAGAAATCCTCCACTTTTTTCTTCCCAAATAGTTTATCAACACCGAGACTTGCTAATGAAGAAAGAGCACCTGTAGCCAATGCTGGAGCCGCTTTAGCTACTTCTTTACCTGCATAGGCAATAGTTTTGTTCCAAGTGAAAAAAGACTGGACCAAAGAGAACCTCCTTCTATAACAGCTTTTCTGATTTGTGATTTTGATATTTTGATGTCTGAACCTTTCCTGATCTACTTGATTTAATCAGTTTGTTTATTTGTGTCTTAGTCAACATTAGTTGATCATTTCCAGACAATTCACTATGTGTCAATCTAATTGTTACAGGCGAATTTGTTGCATAAGCTTTTGCTAGCTTTTGTTTCTGACCCTGTGAAAGTTTTACTCCATGAGGATGATAAGTAGTCATATAATATATGTTTATACTAAATTGAATTTAATATAAACCATTTAATTATTTTTAATTTAATTAATTTAATTTAATTTATTTATTTAATTATTTAATTAATTATTTAATTTACATTGATCTCAGAATTAATTTTCCATCAGTCTTTCTCATCTCAATATCCTGCTCATAGAGGACCAGTGCATACACACTATAATCAGCATTTGTTGCAGCACTCAAAGTGTATTTGAAAGTCAGTTTTGTCATTCCATCTTTGATATCCTGTTTCTGTTTCGTCAAATCAAAATAAATGAAAGGGAATATTGTACCGAAGTTGCCCCTGTTAAGAAGGGTACTTTCACTGAAATCATTTACAGCTTGAACATATTTCAAAACATCTCTAAATACTCTTGTTGGTTCTGTTGAGGGTTTATAATGAACCTCTGGATAATCATTTCCATTGCCAACCTCAAGATAACAATCATTCAAAGTTCGGTTATTTGCAACTGAAAAGGTGTTATAGAGAAATTTATTGGCTGTCTGATCAGAATCATTATCATCATTGATGATGAATACAAAGACATGCCTGGGTTTGTTTATTCCTGTGGAAATACGGAAATTGGCTGTCTGCTGTCTTGTTGAATTGCCTCTCTCAACCATTTCTCTCATGTAAGTCCACTTTCTGTTGTCAAGATACTTGCTCATGTATAAGGACTTTCCCGCAGAATTAAAACTGATACGAGGAACAATTAGCTGGAATTTAGTTAGTACCACACGACATTCATCAGTAGCTTGCCAAATCAAATTGTCATCACTCTCAAGTGTTAGGTTCACCTCTACTTTTGAGTTCGGCATGAGTTCATCCCAAAAGCTCTTGAAAAAACCGTATCTGTTCAATGCTATCTCTGCATTTATTTCACCACCATCATTAATCAAAGCTTTACGATCTGAGAATCCTTTGTTATAAGCAGCTTGTGCCACTCTGTTTTCAGCACCTCTGCTGGTGTCAAGATAGAAGAACTCATTGGTTCCCTGACTTACAGCATAACCCTGTGAATACTCAAGCAACGACTTAAAATTTGTGGCTTGGTTTGCATCACGGCATTCATAAACATCAAGACCATTCATTTTTACATTAATGGTGTTAATAAGAGCGTGAACTGAATTAACAATACCATTTCGATCTGCAGCAGCAATGTCAGCTCCATCTGCAAGCTTATTTTCTTTGAAAATAACATTAAAACGGG
This sequence comes from Pachyseris speciosa, assembly GCA_016490735.1. Classification (NCBI taxonomy): domain Eukaryota; kingdom Metazoa; phylum Cnidaria; class Anthozoa; order Scleractinia; family Pachyseridae; genus Pachyseris; species Pachyseris speciosa. The sequence goes on from JAEMWC010000351.1 coordinate 358,877, forward strand.
CATTATACCAGTCAAATGGTGTAGTCTCTCCACTGTTATCAACAACGAATCGATAACCTGTTTTCCTCTGATGAGCATTGTTTGCTACTACAGTATTAAGTGCTGTCTCTAGTTCGAACACTACATCTTCATATCTTTCGATATATTTTGAGTCACGATAGTTTGACATATATTATTGTGTTAGATAAAAGTTATTTTATTTTACGTGGTCGACCTCTCTTTCTTTTGATTAAACCACCAGTCTGGCTCACACTCTCAGTTCCACTCTTGTTTCCACTTTTCCTCTTTTTCAAAAGTTCTATGATTTTGTCACCAGCTTTTTTGCCAGCATGTTCACCAATTGTTGTGGCTGCTTTTTTTCCAGCTGTTTTGATCATATCAGTCACAATACCTTCACCATGTTGTTCATATTTTTTAAACTCAAACCGTTTCATATACTATTAGGTTTTATAATTCCACACCTCTCAAGAATAACTCAATATACCAATCTATCCCATTTAAATCGACTGGAGCTCTAGAAGAGTCTGTGACATAAAAACGTATTGAGCTGATTGTGTGTGTTGAGACAGGATTCCATGAAAGAAAACGAGGTTTGTAAGTGAAAGGTAAACTTCTAACGAGATCTGTGACTGGTATAACTGCGATTGTATTTGTGCTATTTCCATCAACAATGCTATCTATCACCATATCACAATTGATATAAATTACATCTACTCCTCTTGTAATATCAGGTAGATTTGTTCCATATTCTGTGGCTGAAACTAATTTTGAATCGAAACCGATAAGTTTTCTGAAATCAAGATTTCTCAGATCCACACGATAATTTTCATTGAGTTCAATCAAAATGCGATATGTTGACAAAACGAAATACATGTTAATACCATACAGGAATTTTGATTTGTCTGTTTCAGATGGATTCAGTACATGGCTATTTTTACTCATATACTCATGAATGTAACTATTGATATCGTCGTATGAATACATCCCGTCAACGAATGTTATTGTTTCCCAGTTTGCACCTTTGTCGTGGCTATATTTCATTTGATTATTCCCAAAAATATCTCTGATATTGTACCAACTGTATGTCATATTGATAACATTCACAGCCATTTCATATTTCAAATCATTCGTTAATTTAAGAGGTGTATTGAATCTTTTTTCAAAATCATGACTCTTACTGACACCAATTTTGTCTCTGTTTTTACTGTTGAATCGTAATGAAATTTCTGTCATATACTTTTACATTAGATATTTCATCATTATTTTATTCAACTCACCGGTTTTCAGGATTCCCAGTCTGTTCAATGTATGCAATATTTTTGTGAATTCATTTTGAACATTTTTGCTGTTGTTGCCGGCTGAAATAGACCCACCAAGTAACTGCAGTCTTGAAAGCAAGTCACCAATATTATTGTAATGAAAAACACCTGCTCCAATTTTCATACCTTGGCCTGTTTTGTATTTGTAAGAAGCTAATACATCTGCCATCGTTTCTCTGTATTTCTTCAAAGTTTTCAATTCTTGATCATAAGATTGTTTATCTTCTGATGTTTTTGCATGTGCTTTTCTAGGTCCTAGCATTTTGGCGATATCTGCAGCTTTTTTCTTTTCTTCAAGAAGTTTTTGTGGGCTGACTTGAGTTAAATCGTTTGGTTTCAAAAGATTGTTATTTTTTAATATAATTCTGTCATCAACCACCAAAGCGAGTAAATATAAGAGAAGTTAAAGATATGCATCAAATGGGAACTCGGAAAAAAATCCGAGCCCCAGATGGGATTTGAACCCACGACCCTCCGTGATCTAGTCGGATGCTCTAACCACTGAGCTACTGGAGACTCTTGTGGTGAGCAAGGGTGAAATGTGGGTATTGACTAGAACTGACTGCGCGATGCAGTTATGAGTCATATATGGTCGTTTAAAATTTGACTATGTAACTGCGTGATGCAGTTCTAGTCAATACCCACATTTCACCCTTGCTCACCACAAGAGTCTCCAGTAGCTCAGTGGTTAGAGCATCCGACTAGATCACGGAGGGTCGTGGGTTCAAATCCCATCTGGGGCTCGGATTTTTTTCCGAGTTCCCATTTGATGCATATCTTTAACTTCTCTTATATTTACTCGCTTTGGTGGTTGGTTGGTTGCATCTTTGATATGCCTTAATGTGACTGCGTGATGCAGTTAGCGAGGTGCTATCGCTGATATGCCTTAATGTGACTGCGCGATGCAGTTATGAGTCATATATGGTCGTTTAAAATTTGACTATGTAACTGCGTGATGCAGTTCTAGTCAATACCCACATTTCACCCTTGCTCACCACAAGAGTCTCCAGTAGCTCAGTGGTTAGAGCATCCGACTAGATCACGGAGGGTCGTGGGTTCAAATCCCATCTGGGGCTCGGATTTTTTTCCGAGTTCCCATTTGATGCATATCTTTAAATTCTGTCATCTTTGTTGAAATTGTTATCGATCGCTAATATGGTGGGTTTCCCATCCTTATCTTCTGGCGCTTCAATGGCTTTAGGAAGTTCTGTATCCATTGCAATTGCTCTACGATTAGATTCCATAACATCATCAAGTCCTTGTGTTAAAGCCAGTTGATTTTGTTTCAACTGTTCAATAACTTCATCCTGTTTTTTGTCAACACTTTCTTTCACACTCTTCTGGACATCAATAGAGGGTTTCAGCAATTCTGATGTTGTATCATATGCATCCTGTTTTCTGTATTCATAAGTCTTGATAACATCACGAACTTCTCTTGTTTTATTTCCAGCTTCAATTCCACTTTTAAGAAGCCTTTTCATACGTTCTATATCCATATACAATTGTGTTAGACTAATCTAAACTATTAACATATGGAAATTCCAAATTATGATATCATTCAGAATTCAAATAATTCATTCAGACAGTTGTATCCGTATATGCCAAAAGATACATTTAGAATGTTATTGGCTGGTAATTCTGGATCTGGAAAGACGACATTGTTCATGCATCTGATTATGGAACCGTTGGTCTGTTATGATCAGATACATCTTTATGCAAAAAATTTGGATCAAGACAAGTACAAATATCTTCGGAAAGTAATGGATGAAATAAGCAGTCACATTGGATATCCTGCCTTGGTTTGCAGTCAAGAAGAGATATTGCCAGTTGAACAAATAAAAGACACAGATTTGCAGCGATTGGTTGTTTTTGATGATTTTGTCACTGACAAGAAACAAGATCAGATAATCAGCTATTTCATTCAGGGAAGACACAAGAACTGTTCAGTCATATATCTCACACAATCATTCTATGGCTGTCCAAAATCAATCAGACTCAATTGCAGTCACTTCTGCCTTTATGATTTCCCATCCACAAGAGAAAGAAACTTGATTGCACAAGAACTTGGAATAGACAAGAAGAAATACATTGAAGCCACCAAGAAACCATATTCCTTCTGTTATGTTGACAAGCCGATGAAGACAATCAAGAGAAATTTTTATGGTGCGATTTAAAGAATAATCTAACTGCATTATATGGCAATCAATAATTTCCAAAATGTTGAAAAACAGGAGAATCCAAAACAAAGAGAATCGAAAAATTGATCAAACCTTCTGATGTTGAAACACCATTTGAAATCGCTGAAAAAATCAAAATGGAAGTATACAGGAAGACACAAAAAGTATTGAAAAACAATAAGAGACTACCTGTCATCTATGAAACCATACCACCTGAATTCTTGGAAGATGAAAGCAGTGATGAAGAAGATTAATCTAACAAGATGATATAATGGGAGTTTTCAATTCTCCACAAGATCAAGATAAAACAAAAACTGGAACTGGTGAAAGAGGCCCTGCTGGTCCAATTGGTCCAAAAGGTGATAAAGGCGATAGAGGTCCAAAAGGTAATACAGGTGCAATTGGTCCACAAGGAGCTACTGGAGCTGTTGGTCCCAAAGGTGATGGATTCAAATTAACACAAGATGGTAATTATGACATTGAAAACAAAAAAATTAGTAATGTAGCAGACCCAACTTCTGACAAAGATGCCACCAATGTGAGATATGTCAATGATTCTGTGTTGTCAATTGAAGGAACAAGATTGAACCCATTCAAATTTCTTCTCGAAGACATATCGAAAACAACTATTCTTAGAAATGCTAATAATCTACAATTAGAAGACTATAATAAAAGCCCATACTCAATAAATAAAAAAGCCTTGTCTTTTGTTATTCCTACTGCTGGTCTTACAACTGTTCTTCGTTTTGATTTGTCACAATTGGAAGTTTCAAAGTACACTTTAGTTGTTGAGTTTTAAACTGATGGTAATCCAAACAATGCAACAGTTGATGATGATGTTTTGTCATCAAATTTAATTGAAAGAAAAGATTCAATGAAAAGAGCATTTCCAAAGACTCATCTTGTTGATGGTTATCTTAAGAGAATATTCTTCCTTGAAAAAACGAGAGTTGGTCAGACATCAATGGAGTTATTGTTGATCTCACCATATTTATCAAATAATGCCAAACATCATATCATAGTTTATGGTGTTTATGGATTTTCTAATATCATTTTATCACATATTCACGACCCAGCTTTTGAAATAGAAGAAGGAAGAATTGTATTTGATAATGAGGTTAAAATGAGTTTTCATAGAATAGTCAATGTTGGACGCCCTATACTTCCACAAGACTGCGCAACTAGAAAATACGTTGATGATGGTGTAATAGGTAAAGCGGATAAAACATATCTCAATTCTAACTTTGTGAAAAAAGATGGAAGCGTAGCAATGACTGGTGATCTTGACATGAGCAACAATAAAATAACAAATATACCATTCCCTAGCTTATCATCTCCAGTTAGTAGTTATGATGCAGTGAATTTTGGTTTTGTTGTACAAAATATACAAGATATCAGAGCAAACACATTATTATTGAATGGAACAAACCCGATGACTGGTGATCTAAACATGGGTGACAACAAAATTACAAATGTAGCAGCGCCAACAGCAAACAATGATACAACCACAAAGGGGTATGTTGATACTGAAATTGCTGGAATTACTGGCATTGATGTTTCTCCATTTCTTAAAAAAGATGGAAGTGTTGCAATGACTGGTGATCTTGACATGGGTGACAATAAAATAACAAATGTTGGATCTCCAAACTCTGATAAAGATTCTGCCAACAAAAAGTATGTTGATGACCTTGTTCTTTCAGCATCTGGTACTCAACGCAACCCATTCGCTTTTCTGTTAAAAGACATATCCAAGTCTTCTGCAGTCAGTGATGCAACAAACCTTCAAATTGAGAATTTTGATAGATCACCATACCACATAAATAAGTCCTCATTGTCTTTTATCATTTCACATAGTGGTAACTTTACATCCAAAATTCGTTTTGATTTGACATCTTTGAGAAACAGTCAGTACACTTTTGTTGTTGAGTTTTACTCACCATCTGATCCAAGAAGTGCAACAGTCGATTTATTCATTCCAACTGTAAATATACGAGATGCGGGACAGCCGTTTCAAAAACCTTTTCCCCAAACTCCACACGTTGATGGTTACATGAAAAAACTTTTCCAGATAGAAAAAACAAGTGGTGGTCAAGCGGCAATACAGGTGGAACTTTCCAGCACGGCTCCCGCGTCTAACACCAAAACACATATCATCGTTTACGGGGCCTATGGCTACCATACAAATTTGTCTTACTTTGTCCATGACCCAGCTTATGAAATTGAAAACGGCCATGTTGCGTTTGGCAGTAATATTGACATGAAACTAAACAAAATCATCAACCTGCAGGATACCCCCACAAACCCACAAGACGCTGCAAACAAAGGTTATGTTGATAATCAGGTTTCGCTAAAATTAAACAAAACAGCACAACAAAATCTAAATATGAACAACAATGCCATTACTGATCTTGCTCCACCCGTCAACGCAGACGATGCGGTGACAAAAAGATATACTGACGAGTATTTTCTTCGACGAGACGGTTCGACTGCAATGTATGGCGATTTGTCGATGGGTGGAAATAGAGTGACGAATTTAGCGGACGTGGTGAATGAAACTGATGCAGTGAACTTTAGAGTTTTAAATCAAGCTGGAATAGCTATTAGAGCGAACACTTTATTATTGAATGGAACAAATGCGATGGCAGCGGATATGAAACTTGGAGGGCATAAAATCATTAACTTAAAAGAAGGAACAAATAAAACCGATGCCGTAAATTTAGATCAATTAGAAAAAAGTCATATTTCATCTGCTTCTCATCCGAAGAATGCTTTCAAATATTTGATGAATGATATCGATGAAATTAGCACTGAATATGGCTTGACAGTTAATGGATATGTCAATTTACCTCGTTCACCACATTTGATTTCAAAAAAGGTCATTGATATAGACTTGAATAAAGAAGCTAATCATGTTTACAGAGCTAGAATTGGATTTAATATGTATACAATAAAAGATGGAAAATACACTTTCATTCTTGAATGGCTATTTCCTGATTATGAAGGAATGAATTTTAGTAGTGTAACATTCAATGCAACTGGTGGAATTACAATTCATAAAACTGTAGGGAGAAAATTTGACAACAGAAATGAAGATCATTCGAGATATTTATTATGGATTGAAAAACCATCAGCAAGTTCACCACCTGAATATTTATATTGTACGATTCATATTAATGCTAACCCAACTTATCCAAATAAGTACAAAGTTCATTGTGTTGCATATGGTATTGATTTTGAAGCAGCAGACGTTCCATCAAGTGTTTACGACTTCGCAGAAGCTTATAAAATCGTGAATGAAAAAATGCAATTACAAACTGATTTAGATTTGAATGGACATGCCTTGATTAATAATTCATCAAACTTATTTGATGGTGAAAATGGTGAATTGACAATGCTAAATAATATTAATATGAACACTTATCTGATAAAAGAGGCTAAACTTGGTGGTGATTTAAATCTGAATGGCTATAGAATTCATAACGGTGGTTTAAATCTTTTTCGTTCAAGTGTCACAGGTGTAATCATGGAAACAGCTTTCGATTTGGGTGGATTTGCTCTCTATCGGCCGAAATTAGGAGGTGATCTAAATTTGAATGGGAATGGAATAATCGGTCAAATACAATATTTAAATTGCTCTGTCAAAGCCAAACAAGGACATGATAAGAATACTTTAAAGCCTGTATTGATAAATGGCTCTGATTTTTTAGTCATTCATAACAATAACTTTTATATTAAGAAAATGTATATCATACAAGGAACAAAACCCGGAATATTTTATTTCAAGACAAAAGCTGAAGGTGGTGGGCCTTTGCCAATACCAGCAACTGTTTATGAACACAGACAATCTTCTTTGAGTAGAAACATCACAACGGTCAACATCAACAAATCATTATCGAGAGGCTATCTTATAATTGACTATTCACATCCCAATAGTAGAGAATTTGATACAGCATTCACACTTGAAGTGGTCATGAATTAATCTAAAATAATATTATATGGGTGTATTCAATCATTCACTAAATCAAGACAATAAAGGTGATATAGGTCTAATTGGTCCACAAGGCCCACAGGGTCCACAAGGTGTTTCAGGTTCTGTTGGCCCCAAAGGTGATAAAGGTGATGGATTTACATTAACAAAAGATGGGCATTTTGATATTGGAGGAAATAAAATAACAAATGTTAATGAAGGAACATCAGATGATGATTGTGTAACAAAAAAACAACTAGATTTGAAGTTAGATAGAGCAACTTTTGTTATTTCAAATTCACTGCCTGGTATACCTGTTCTTGATGGAATTTCAATTGCTTTGATACCATCTCTGTCTGTATTGACAACTGATGCTGATGATAGAGTTTCTAGTTGGCTGGATCCTGTTAATAATGTCACTTTTACACAAACTTCTAATTCGAAAAAACCATTGTTACTGAGAGATTCAGTCAAGAAAAAGTTTTTCATACGTTTTGATGGCAGTGATGACTACTTGGAGAACAGTTCATTTGATGTTTCTAAAGTTGCTGGACGGAGTGGAAATACTTGTACTGTTATAATCATTGCAAACACAAAACAAACAAAATATCAATCACAATTTCAATGGGGTAAGGGTGCTGTTAGATTTGGTGTTCATCTGCCTTGGATTAATGGAGCATGTTATATTGATTTCGGTTCTACATCAAATGGAAGACTTGCTGTTTCTTCTTTGGCTAATCTGACGGGAAATATTGAAGTTTGTACTGTTCGAGTTGATGGTCATAATATGGAATTTTTCAGAGGTATTTCATCAATGACACCAGTTGGAACAGGATCAATTTCAGCAACATTGACTGGTAGTGCACAAGAAATGTTTATTGGTTGTCAAGTTCATACAGATGGTTCTGCAATTAATTTTTGTGAAATGGATCTTTATGCTTTTGCTGTTTGGCAGAAATCACTAACTAACCAAGAACTGAGAAATATGTATCGTTTCATTGAAGATTATTTTGATCTTTAAATTTTTGTCTAAACAACTGATATATGAAAGACTTATTGAGATATGTATCTTATGTTTTCAAGATTTACAAAAAAGACTACCCCAATTTAGATGATTCTATATTAAAATCCTGTCTTGCATACAAATTTTTATACCACAAGCATTTCGAAGGATATATTACTATAGATGATATCATAAAATCTCACGCAGACATAGGCCTTATTGGTCCCGGAAGCGGTCGTTTATCAAACTTCTTAGAACATACTCTTGGTTGGATTGATGTATTACAGACTCATGCTATCCTCCATGATGCATATGGAAGATTTTACAATGATTATTCATTGGGCCGTGGATATAGTTATGCATATCCTGATTGCCTAGCAACAAAAAATAGTAAAAGTTCTCCATTGTCTGGCCAAATATCCGGTTTATTGTATTGCATTGTTAATAGAATCATTGTGTAAATAATATATATGTCAGTTAAGCGAAAGAATATATTCAGCTGGAACCATATTTCAGGTGAATTAACAGAAGATCAGGTAAATGAATTAAAAGCCTATTACCGCACATATCACAGAAAGTGTTGGGCTTACAAACAGGCTGTCAAAAGATTCAAAAAATGGAAATTAGCTGGTAATTCAGCGTCTATTATATTTGCAACTGGGGGTCTCGCCACAAGTGTGGCAACAGGTGGTGTTAGTTTGGTAGCCATCAGTACAGCAGCACTTTTGATACAAGGGTGGATGAAGCATAAAAACCTAGATTTGAAAATCCAAAATTGCACATATGCTTATCAAAGCTATCAACATCTACTCAATTCAATAAAAGACAAGTTGAGAAGTGGTGATTTTGATGCTTCAAGTATACAAATCTCAATGAAGAATATCGATGATTATGTGACTGACAATAGTCCAATTATTGATAAGTACCTATTGAAATATGATGAAAAATTCACTGCTTGATAATACGAATAATCTTATCAAATCTCAACAATAGAATCTCAACCCAATATTGATCATAAAATCCAAGCGTCTTTTTTGATCTAGTAACTATTATTTCATCAAATGGAAGATCAAGCATTAAAAATATTTGCTTAAGCATAAATTTCGTACTTATCATCCTTTTACGATTCTTATTCACCAAAGGAAGGACAGTGTCTATCTCTTCGAATATTTTCAATATTTTACCTTTATCTTTTACAGAAATTTGAAGTCCATTCTTGCGACATATACCATTTATCACATTTTCAATATGGTATTTCCGATGATACTTAGATTTTCGCCGTATTTTATACATATTATTATGAAAGTCAACATACTCTTTACAATAATCATAACCGTGAACTGAACCACAATTTAGGCAAACATTTTCACCATCATCATTAAACATTTTCTGTTTATCACAGCAAGGTACTTTCACACTTTTAACAACGTTTACCAATAACTGATCACAAAAATAACATGTCAATTCTCCCATATTCTTTAATTCATTGTGAATTACTGAATTACAACTCATTTCTATACTATTATATGATATTTTATTTTTATGTAACCATCGGATGGTTCCACGTGAGAAATAATAGCTATAGGCGATGACTCATTTTCTGTTTTTCCGAGAATGTCACGCTTGGTGATTTTTCCGAGAATGTCACGCATTTTAATAAACTATAGATTCCATCAGATTGAACCATAAATTCAAAAGTGTGCTGACCTTGGTTCCATCAGATTAAATAACTATATATTCCATCAAATTAAATAACTATATATTCCAGAATACGAGATCATTTTGCTAAAACACCCCATTTTTGATCTGGTACCCCCAAACACTATACTACTCCCATATCGTATCAATGAAACTGCTCTTGAATTAATCGCACTCACAATATTTCCGCCGTTCAATTTTGATTTAAGAATCTTTCTGATCCGCCTCAAATATTCTTTCGATATTGCCTGTTTCATGTCACTGTGCTTCACATCATCTCCCTCCAGGATTCCTAGATATTTATATCCATCACTTTCCTCAAGCCCTCGGTTGACTTGGACATCCGGTAAAACAATACCTTCGCATGCACATGCTTTTCCCTGTTTCATAATTACATGTAGCACAGCACATTTGCTAATTCCAAAATCCATTCCAATGTCTTTGCTGAAAATTCCGACAGTATTTAGCAGGGTGTCTCCTTGCTTCTCATTCTTTCCATATAATTTTAAATCATCCATAAACAGGAGATGATTGATTAGGCCCTTCCTGTTTCCCAGATCATACCCAGCCTTCAATTTCCTTAATACCATAGATAACGGGATAAGGGACACAACAAACAACAATGGAGATAGGCTATCGCCCTGGAAAATTCCTCTTCTTACATTGACAGTACCCAGTGAGCGGCCTCCTGCCTTTAACTCCGTTTTCCACTGAGTCATACTTTTTTTCCAATAAGGCGATTAAATTCGCGGCTGCTCCAAACGTTTGATAATCCTGGAGTGTGGTATCATGTCATAGGCCTTCTTGTAGTCGACCCACGCCATTCCAAGCCCCGTTTGTCTTCTTTTGCAATTTCTAATAACCATCTTATCAATTAGTAGTTGGTCTTTGGTGCCTCTGGACTTTCTTCTACAACCCTTCAGTTCTTCAGGCAGTAGACATTTCTCCTCCAAATGATTG
>JAEMWC010000351.1:375000-445000 GCA_016490735.1 Pachyseris speciosa
GAACAGTCTTCCTCTACACATTAGAGAGACTGAAAACCTTCATAATTTCAAAAATAAACTGAAAACACAACTTTTTAAAGAAGCTTTTTATAAAGAACAGTGACATCCGAGGACACTTTTATTTTCATTTTACCTTTAATACAGACATTCGTTGAATTTGAGACATTTTTAAGGACATTTTAACAAAAAGTATTGTGGTAGCATTATATCTTTGTACATATGAATTGTAAAGCGCTTAGAATCTTATATAGGCGCTATATAAATATATTTATTATTATTATTATTATTATTATTATTATTATTATTTATTTGCTATTTTGGCCTAGGGGGATGGGCACTTATTCAGTGGAGGGTGCCTATTCGAGCGTGGATGCTTATTTAAGAAAATAGGGTATCATCAATTGACCTTCTCAATTACAGTGGAACCACACGCCAAAGTGTTCGCATTATCCGGGTGTCCGTATTAAGCAGGCTAATTTGAGAGAAAATGTATGACCTCTTTAGCTCTTGGGACAAAGAAAACCTTCCATTATATGCACGTGTCCTTATTAGCGGGTGTCTGTAGAGTGGGGTCCACTGTAATATACATGGTTAGCAAGCTGACAGCTGGCTGCATATCCCAAAAGTCCCACTTTTTGCAAGGAATCCTTCATTTCCATTTTAACACAGAAAAGAGTTGCCTTATGCAGTTTAACTAAAACATCATTCAACATGATAATAATCTGACTGTAATGAAAACTGACCCTCACCTGCCAGCAGCTTTCTGTTTGCTTTGCTAATTTTTTCCTATAAATTGAAATAAATGTGGAATAAGAAATATATTGAAGGCCATTCACATTGTGGTGCATATAATCTTAATGTTTTCAGGATGATAATTATGGTACATCAATCAATCAATCAATCTATATTTATTCATGATGTCATATCATAATATTAACATGGTCTTCCTAAGAGTCGTGAGAAAATTATACTAAAACTTAACTACATCAATAACCAAGCTACTTGACTAAGAAAGTGAAATACAATAAGAACTTAATATTTACAGTTACAATACAGTTACAAGAAATCTTTCCCATTCAATAAAGTTTTAAAATGATTCAAAGGGCTGCTGTCTGATCTCTAACGGGATCTTGTTCCACAAAACAGATCCTCTGTAATGAAGACTCCCTTTTCCTGACTTGGTTCTTGGACTAGGGATATAACAATTTGAGAACTAAGTTAAACATCTAACACCTTAACTTCTAATAATATTACCTTCAGTATAAGTTTTTCAAAATAGACAAAAGCATATGCCACTGTTGAAGGATCCAGCTGACATTCCTGACACAGACAAAGTTAACATGTTAGACAAAACTGCAAATACATGTATTCTGAGGTTACACATAAGTGCATACAAACATGGGACTTAATTAAGTGAGCGATGCAGCCATGGAGCTTATGTGTTTCAGTAGCATGAAGTAATCAAGAATATTACTACTCTTGGCTTGAAGGGATGGCAGCTCATAACAGGATACCCAACATGGAGCAAATAGGAGTATTACTACTCCCCCCCACCCCCACCCCCTCTAATGGATGATAGTTATTCACAAGACACCCAACTCTCTGTAAGTAGGAGTATTATTACCCCTCTCCCTCCGATCTGTCCAGTTTGATGGCTGCAGAGGATGCTTGTCCCCCATGGAATACCCAGCAGGAGCAACTAACAGTATTATGAAACCCCCTTAGTAGGGTTGTTAGTCCATGACAAGATAACAAACATAAAGTAATTAGGGGGTGGTACTTTCCCCTTCCCTCCCCTCCCCTAGCAGCCCCTTCCTGGATGGGTGCCTTGTCTGTCGCAGAAAAACCATTGATATAGGAGATATATACCGATACTCCTTAGAAGGGCTGCTTGTCCATCACAGCAAAACCAGCATCAAGATGTTGGTAGTAAATTACAGCTGCCCCCTACATGGGATGCTGGTCAATCACAAGATACCCAGCATAATGATACAGGATACACGGTTCAGAGTAACTTGGAGTATCAATTGCTGCTTCTAGCTTTCCAGTGGGGGGGGGGGGGAGGTAGCCTCCCAAGCAGTCGTTTTTTGGTGAGTCGTATTTCACCTCCTCTCCACAAATGCCTGCTTACCCAAAGCCAACATTCATTTCCCGTTGTTTGGCTCGTGGACTTCCTAGACAATCACGATTGAGCAACTGTCCAGCGATGACAAGTAGAATTAATCCTAACGAGTGCTTCTTTATCTCGTGAATTTGTAAATGCACCAAAGTGCTGGAGCTGATTTGGTTTTGAGTAATATTTTTGACAGTTTTTGAGTAACATGATGTCTTACAAGAGACTTAAAATTTGAAAATGCGAATAAGAATTTAGACGCGACGAAGTTAGAAATCTGAAGCGTTTATCAGTCAATCAAACATAGAGTAAACGACATGAAATTATCACACATAGGACAACAACAAAGCTTGATTTCTCGTGGTCCTGCATTAAATCAGATGAAATTCGCCTATGGCACAAAAACACCAAAATGTCCTAGAAAAGCGGTCAGACAATAATTTACGTCATCAAACACTGATGGCATAGACTCTGCCACTTTGTACTAGTCTTTTTTCTTCAGTTCACACGAAGCGGACGGTAAAATTATACAGCTTGCTGCCTGCTGCTCACTCAATCCAATGTGTGCTATGGTCTACCGATGGCAAAGTCTCCTTCCTCCAAATCACTAAGACTAACTGAGGATACCCCAATACTTCTCGTTCTGCCTTGGCCCTTCATCAAAGTCATGAGAGGTGACACAACAGCTACAGCATGACCAGGAGTAGCGGCGAGGATGCTATATCAAAGATTGAAGGTGAAGCTTGATAAATAAGTAACTTTCTGTAACTAGTCAGCAAATTGCCGAAAATATCATTATTTCCTCTAACAAATTCTTACATTGAAGTCTGAGTTGATAGGCATTTAAACAGGAAATTTTGAACGTAGCTCTAGCACATGGTGATCAGAGCTTGCTCAAGCTCTGTCTCCACCATGTTGAACTATTCCCACAAAAAGCATCCTGGGGCCAAGGTCAACCTTCCAGAATTTAGTAGGTAAAATGTGGTTGGCTAAGCAGCAGGAAAGGAACGTTCACTTTGGGTAGGCAGGTGTTTTTGAGGAGAAGGTGAAATATGAGTCCCCTAAAAACTACTGTGTGGGAGGCTAGTGGGGAAGAGGCTAATGAGGAAACAGTATGTACAACATAGACCAGTAGAAAGTATAAAGTTGCAAAATCTGGCCCCACGACCGAGTCAGAAGGGGCTTGGGTCTATTCTCGATTTGACGTCACAAACTGCTTTGCATGCATATTTACAAAGACTTAATGCGATGTAAATCAGTTTGTGACGTCAGATCGAGAATAGACCCAAGCCCCTTCTGACTCGGTCATGGGGCAGACGATGGCCAGATTTTGCAACTTTAACACCCTAGAAAAGTCAAAATAACTAGTCAAGATTTGCTAAAAAAGGTGCAATGCGTTTCAAACAGGTACAAAGATTTATTTTAGCGAAAAAAAATTTTGGTGTTAGGTGCACTTTAATGCACACAGTGTTTAGATAGTGATCAATACAAACTACAAATCAGACAGCTAATTAGACTGAACAAGTAATTGACATTTAACATTTACTAGATCTATTTAAAAAACAGCGCATTTGAACTTTTTTACAAGATTTTTACCTCGGGCTTTGAATTCTCAAGATAAAATGGCCAATCAGGAAGAGGCGTTTGACAACTACATGTACAAGGCGTGATTGACAGTGCATACAACAGAGCAAGTTTCATGGTGAAGCACGTTGTTTTCTCCATCATGGCTGTATTTTGTGCATCCTTGTAAGTGTATTTTTGTAAAATTTAAGCTCAGCATTTCACCAGCCTAAATTTGTTTTCAGAATGTTAAGTTTTTTCTTCATTTTGCGGGGCAGGAATTCAGGTGAGCAAAGTGACTCTTTATACAACGACTATTTCTTCAACAGAAGAAACAACATGGACATTCCAACAATTCAGCCTGATACAAGTTGTACTTCAACTGCTTATTCATACGAAATGCCCATAGCACCAAGCTTTTGGCCTGGAAATCACATGCCGTTCTTTCATCCCAGGCAGACTCCTGGACAGCATCAGGCATCAACCAGCAGCCGCGAAACTCCAGTTGGGTGTACGCAAACTCAAGTGAGCGAGCCACAGCAGCAACCACAATCTCACACTAAACGTTGGGAATCTACGGAAATTAGGATTCTCATCGCTGCATTCAAAGACAACTTTGAAGATCTACAGAAGATGAAAAATCCCTGTGGAAAAAAGCTATCTGGGAAACGATTCATCAAGACTACCTGGACGCGTGTGTTGAGGCAAAGATAAAAACAAAAAAAAATTAGCACAAGCAAAAGAGAAATGGAGGTGGCTATTGACAAATACAAATCAGTTTGCAACAACAACAAAAAACCGGGAGAGGAAGAGAAAGTTTTGAGATTTTTGAAGAGATCAACGAGTTCATGGCCAGTGTTCTGATAAAGTGAATCCCAGATTTGTAAAAGAAACTTTTGTTACTGTGAACGACGCAAGTGATTTGCCTGGCGAGACATCCATCAACGGCAACGCAAATCAGCAAGATGAATCAAAAAGTGTTGGAGATGGGAAATGGGCTGGCGATACCATGGACAGCTGCCCTCCAAAGAAACAGAAAAGAAAGAAAAGCAGAGATGGAGACAATGATGATACGGAAAGTGTATTGCTAGGAATGCTTCAGGCTCAAGACGTGGCTATCGAAAAATCAGAAGCAAACGACAAGCAGATCATGAAAACCATGATTAATTTACAAACAAGTGCGGAAAAAAGACATCAAGAATTGAAGGGCTGAGAGCATAAACTGCCTACAGTGTATGTGTTAACTAATTTTAGGTCGTTTTTCGATTTTCCTCAGAAATGAAACAAATTTTTGCATGTGACTCTCAAGCAATTCGATTCAAAAACATTTTCCAGTATTTTTATTCACTGATTTTTCTTTTATTTCCGAGCAAAATCGAAAAACGACCTAAAATTACACATAGGCAGTTTATGCTCTCAGCCCTTCAATTTATTACCTCTGTTCTGGGAAAACTGGGGGACATTTTCACTTCAAAATTAGCTTTCATAGTTCAAAATATGAACTTGTTGGGTTCATGTGAGTTTTTTGATGGACATTTGTCTGTAATTTTTATGAACTCTTAGGTTTACATAAGCTTATCAGATCGCTCAAATGAAATGATTGCCCGTCAGTTATGAATGAACATTTTTTCGCATACATCAAGGGACGTTCTGCTTTTTAAAAATCTATTGAGTGCTAGCTCAGTGAAATTCATGCTTAGTGGAAGATTAATGCATGTATAATGTTCAGCAGAAAATGTAACTTTCCATTGGCCTTTATGATAATGAGATAAAAAGTAAACGTTTTACAAAACGCTGTTGTTTTTACAGGAAACCCAGATAATCGACAATAACCTGGCAATCTTCGCTTGTTTGTGCGTGTAAGACATCGTAGTCTTGTTCGTCATCATCAGCATCGTCCCCACAGTCACCATTCAGAGGATCGAAATTATCGCCCAGCAAGATGCATAGGTTATGTAACACACAGCATGCTAAATTGTGTCGGGAATCCTAATTGAATCCTCATCAATACGTTTCTCTGGTACTCGCCATCTTCCTTTAGTTGATCCAAATGCATGTTCCGAGACTATCCTCGCCTTTGAAAGCTCTTTGTTAAAATTCTGCTGGTCTCGGGTCATTGCTCCATTGTCTCTGAAAGGATGCAGAAGCCATGACTTGGAGGGGTATGCAGAATCACCAACAATCAGTGGGCGAATAACTGTATCATTTAGATTTAGAGTAGGCTCTCTTAAAATATCTCCATCTTCAGCTGCCCTAAATAGACTACTCATCCTTAAAACTCTTGAGTCATGCATGCTCTCTGGACAACCTGTTGATGCGGCGAGGTAAAGTCCCGACGAATCAACTATCCCTTGGGGAACATAACTATAAAAATGTTTCCGGTTATAATACAGTTGTAGTTCTCATGGTTCATTTCTGGAGCCTTGATAGGCACATGGCTGCCATCAATTGCGACAACCACATTTGGAATTTTGCTTTCGTTTGAAAAACCCGTGATCTTGCTGTGCACTTCTGCCCTGGTGTTTGGAAACTTTATAAATTGGTTTTTCAAGAGGCAGAGTTCTTGAACAAATTCATGGCAAGAGTTAACAACAAAAGATTTTGAAAGCCCAAACACCAGTCCGCATGAGCAATAGCATTCGCCAGTCGCTAGCCTCCACAGACTGGCACAAAGTCTTTTTTCGACAGGAATAGCATTTCTCATCCAAGTATCTTGTCGGCGAATAGCAGGACCAATTAGTCTACAAATGTAGTGAAAGGTATGTCTCGATACCCTGAAATTTTCTTTCCACCAGTGATCTAAGGCTCTGTTGTTTAAGAGCTCTTCCAGCCATAGCTGTGACCTGGGAAATACCCAAGTTCGTCTCGGCCCTCTAAGAAATCGCTCAAACTGCGAGCGGCACCTGAAAATAAACGCTTGCTCCAATGACTGGAGAAATTGGAAACGGAGCCAGCATGTCCTTAGCCTCCAAAACAGAGCAAACTTGATCATTAAATCTACAGAAAAGCGCTGACACAGACTTGCTACTACGACAGAAAGCAGAGCGACTAACTCTCTGGAGTTATCCATGGCTTCGTGTTTTCTTTCTACTTCTACTTTTCCATACGTGTTGATTTTTCCCGCGTAAATCTACCTGACGTGTCACTCATTTACCGCGGGAATTACTGGAGTGTAAGCACTAACACCTCGGTCTACGAAACACCACGGTTATTTCCCGAGGTACTTGTTCCTCGCGAATTCGCTTTTACCATGGTATGTGCATGTAACCGCAACTATTGTTATTGACATCACCATTATAAACATCTCACTGTAAATGCTGTTCAACCAAGCTGTTCCACTTAAAGCTTACAGTCTTTGTCCTTGTTTTCACAGGAACATGTAAAACATTAATTCAATTAACAGTCACAAGTGCTAAACTAACCCTCTTTTGTGCATGTTTCCACTTATATTACAGGGCATCTGACAGGATGCGGTGGTGCGGATCTGCAGGCCATTTTTCCGCATAAAACAAGAAAATTGCTACATATAAGCAAGAAAGCAAGTGCTTACCATCCTCAGAAGCAAAAATAGCGAAGAGATTGATCATTTTGAAGAACTGTTTCACCCGAAAAATGAAAATTAGACGAGAGGTACTTACCTTGAAGTGTAATTGAAGTTCTCTTAAGATATGTGGAGCATTATGGGATAATTATGCATACTTCCTACTTACCTACTGGTCAGCGGTCACGTTTGAAAGAAGTTATTCAAATGCAAATCAGCAGTGATATAAACCCCAGGAGGCGGCGTGATAACCAGTTCTTCCTGGAGGGCAAATATGATTTAGGCCAAGGTCCTCAAGAGCACCAAGGGTGGGAACGTCAAAAGGTAAAAAGAGACAGGGATGGGAAGCATTATCCCATAATGCTCCACATATCTTAAGAGAACTTCAATTACACTTCAAGGTAAGTACCTCTCGTCTAATTTTCATTTCTCTTCCGATATGCTCCGCATTATGGGATAATTATGCGATTTTAAAGAACCGCGGCCTAAACACACTAAGCAATTCCATATACAGCAAAATAAGGCATTCATAAGATAAAGGCCAAGACCTACTCTAGAACATCCCTCAAATAATGTCTGCAAAAAACATGCTCACTAGACCAATCTGCCACCTTAAGGATATCTGCAACTGGGGTGCCTGTGACATACGCATGAGATGTGGCACCCCTCTTATACTGTGTGCTTTAAACTTCGAAATGTCAATCCCTGCGGACTGTAACACTGACATGATCCACCTAGCTATTGTCCTAGGGGACACTGGATTGTATGGCCTAATGAAGGACAAAAACAATTTAGAAACAAACTGTCCACTACGAGACCTAAGTGTTTCAGAACGAGAAATATACTCCTTTAACACAGCAAACGGGCAAATTGAAGCACAACCTGAAGACGAAAAAGTGATCTCAGTAGACTTCCCTGGCCTGGAAGTCTTTAACCGATCAGTCACAACAAAGCTAATTGAATCTCGAGATTCCTTCTTGAGATTTAGGTCTAAGGCAGATAACGTCTGCTGTCTCTGTGCAGAGATGATGTCAATTGCTTGCTTTGAAAATCCCTTGTTTGACAGAGTTTTCCTGATAACGTCCAAGCGGCCAAATTGAGTTTGTGTCTCAGCGGGTGCTGTTCTTGGTTGTGAGGGAGACTCGGGAAATTGTCCAGACGAGGCAACAAGATTGGCTGAACTGTTGACAACTGTAACAGAAGTGGATACCAACTTTGGGTAGGCCACACTGGTGCAATCAACAAAACTACGGCTTTGTCGTGGCGAATCTTGGCTAGTACTCGAGGTAGCAAACATTTAAGGACCACTCCAAATTAGAGGAGATTTCCCTGGATAAGGTATCAGCCTGAATATTAACCTTCCCTGTGATGTGCTGAGCAGAAATGAAAATATCCCTCAACTTGCACCATTCCCAAATACTTCTGGACAATGAATCTAATAACGGGGATCGTACACCCCCCGTATTATTAATATAGGCCACTGCAGTGGAGTTATCAACTGCAAGTCTAACATGAATGGACCTCAAGTTAGACACAAAACACTGGAGAGCATGAAATGATGCTAGAAGTTCCAGGTAATTGATATGATGTTGGGATTTACTTTGAGACCATCTGCCAGATGCAGACAGACGACCACTCACGGCTCCCCAACCAATCAAACTTGCATCACTCTGGATGTAAATATCAATTTTTGGAACCTGAAAAAGTCTACCATTCCACTGTGTAATATTCTCAATGACCCATAGTAAATCAGAAAGAGCTTGAGAGCTTAAGGAAAGTGTCTTGTCATAATCAAGGCTTCCAGACAAAGTCTGAGTCTTGCATAACTAAGGAACGATAATGCATCTCGAGATAATTCACAGCCGGGAGTGCAGAAGCTAACAGCCCAGTTACCTTAGCAACATCCCTAACACTAGGTTGATGCTTAGCTAAAAGGCCTTTACAGGCGGAGACTATTTTCTCTAACATAACAACTAGCAACTGCAATCTCACTGCGATGGAATTAATTATGAAACCCAAATAAAGGATCTCATTAACAGAAACTAGCTGAGATTTCTCAACATTGACAGTAAAGCCCAACTTACAAAGAGTTTGTTTTAAGTCCTCAAGTTGCTGTAAACACTCATCATAAGGGCTTGCAATAAGTATGAGATCGTCAATGAAACTAATAACCCTGAGGCCAAGAAACCTAAAATAAGCCATAATAGGCTTAAAAATCTTAGTGAAAACCCCGGGTGCAAGACTGTACCCAAAAGGTAAGCAAGTAAACTCATAACGCTTGAAATTCCAAAGAAAACGTAAGTATTTACGATGGGGCTGGAAAATAGGTACACTGAAATAAGCATCCTTAAGGTCAATAGAGACCATGAAGCCCCCAGGGGAAATACAATTCAAGGCCATGCGGATATAATCCATCTTAAAATGAATGTTTCCGACAAATTGATTCAAAGGCTTAAGGTTTATAACTGGCCAAAAGTCCCCAGTCTTCTTGGGAACCAAAAAGACTGTAAAAATGAATTCATCATCACAAGGAGACACTTCAGTCACAGCGCCCTTGGAAATTAGCTTTTTAATCTCTGACTCAATCAAAGCAGTTTCCCTTTTAGTAAATTTAGGAAACTTAGGCTGATTTACTTGATGAGGGGTTGGTTCAAACTCAAGGTGATAACCTGAGACAGTTTGTAAGATCCATGGATCACTAGTAAACTCCCTCCATTTGGGTAAATTCCCAGATAAACCAACAGCCTGTAACAAAGGTACAGAGTGTACATTTACCTTGTTTACACTTTGTCCTTCTGTGGTTTGGTGCTGGTTATTGGAGCTGATCGTCCTCCTACTTGTTGCCGGCCGTGAAAGTAACTTCCACGACCTCGGTAGCCTAAAAAAGTGGACTTTCTACCAGACCTCTGTGGGTAGCTCCTGCTAGGTGTATCAGACCCTCTCTTGTAAGAACTGACCATGTTCTTGATCGAAGTCGGACGGCCAGACACCCTCCTAGAAATCTTATTGACCTCTCCGATCTCCTTAATATGCTTGGGCAATTCATCCCCAAACAAACAAGTTGTAATGGCGTTAGACCTGAGATGTAAGAAAAGAGGCATGCCCCAAAAAGGTAACAGCGTCTGCCAATAAAGATAGCAAAACATTGGGATCCATTGAAGACTTGTCTTTACGAGCTTTAAGTGCTGAATCAAACAACTGTATTATAGGCTGAGATGCCCTGACGATACCTTCCTGAAGCTCTTGAAGACCGAGGTCCTTCGATTTAGACTCCTTAGACAAATCGTGCCACAACTCTAAATTGACTTTAGGCACACACAAGTATTTACAATTAGCAGGAGTCTTATACTTCTCGTACAAATCCTTTAACTTGGAATCCAGGGCTTTTCTTGAGCATGCGTCATTGACACGTTGAGCAATGACCTCAGCCACTTCATGCCCAAAACTTTCGGTTTCCTCGAACACCGAAGGGAGCTTAAACTCCTCCTCGTGATGCTCATTAGTCCATGCGACTTCGTGTAAAACTACTGCGGCCGAGGGGTTAAAAAACCCGTTCGGCGGTTTCCTGAAGAGGACTTTGAATTTTGAGCCTCTGAACCAGAGTACTCAGTCCTAGATTTCTCACTTCAGAACTTTGCAGCAAGGTCGTTAGGCTTGTCGATTCCGAGCTGTTCCTTCAATTCATTCAAATCAAAATTCCACGTGGTCTGTGTCGTCGGCCTCAGCCGCGTCGTGAATTTCATTCGCAATCACCACATTGGGTTCCAAACGTACAGTGTTAGCGCCGGTTGTCGAAGAAATTACCACGTGGGCAAGCGAAACTCTCGCTAGCATTTGTCGAGCGCCAAATAAGCGACGGAAGCTAACAGAACAAGTAAAGCGACGAAAAGAAAAAATGTGAGTAAACGAACAAGGAACTCCCCTTGAAAAAAACGAAAACAAAACAAGGAACGTAAAATAGATAAATACAAACGAACTGGCTGACCTTGTAAAGCACGAAAGGAAGAACTAGTTATCACGCCGCCTCCTGGGGTTTATATCACTGCTGATTTGCATTTGAATAACTTCTTTCAAACGTGACCGCTGACCAGTAGGTAAGTAGGAAGTATGCATAATTATCCCATAATGCGGAGCATATCGGAAGAGAATACGCTTTTCGTTCGTAAACAATTTTTAACCTCCAGGCATTCCATACGTCTTCTGGTGAGGGGCCTGGATACTAGTTTTGTTTTAATGCTGATTTCTGCATTTCAGCGACTAGCAGCAACTGATAAGAAACTGCGTTTGATACTTGTGCGAGAAACTCGAACGCCAGACAAAGAACGCCAGCAGTTTCGATCTGTTTAGTCTATTTTAATTTAGTATATTTGAGTATGGATAAATTTGTTGTCAGAAAGCCAAAAAAGAAGGGCCCTCATTTAGCTGTCCATAAATCAGCAAATGATTGAGCTACGCAATATCCTGGCGTTTTTCACGCAGACAATGGCCTCCTTTTCTGTTCGTCTTGTAATATTGTGCTGGATCACTTGAGAAAGTCTGTCCTCGACAAGCACCTTGAATCTACTACTCATAAGAAGAAAGCAAACCAGGCAAAAAAAAAAACAATTAATGAAGAAATACCTGTCAACGAATAGCAGAAAAAGGTCAAACATGTCATAAAGAACTAAAATGCTTGGTAAGACCTTAACATGTACTTTATACGTTGGAGATAACAGAGGGAACAACTTAATTAATTTTAGAAATTTCCGCATAATCTGGCATTATTTCCGCATAATTGACACTTTCTTCCGCATAATCTGGCCGAAAATTTCCGCATAATTTTCCATTTTTTTCCGCAGCCTATCAGATGGCCTGTTGTAAGTGCCAAGCTAGAAGTCTAGAGTTGACTCCAAGTTTAATTTTGACTTTCTTAAAACAACCCACACCTAACATGCATTAAGTTGATATTAACTGACTACAGGTAGACAAGAAAAGTACCTTCTTAGTTTAGTGAGTGTGATATTGAGGTTAGGAAACTTTTCTCTGAATTTCTCATTCAAGTCCTTTTTCAGTTCTGAGGGTTTTGCATAAAGCTACCATGGATACCTATAGACATAATTAAGACAGACAGGGAAGAGATAAGATGACAATTTACAGCAATCTCATCATCATCATCATCATCATCATCATCACCAAACCACCACCACCACCAGCACCATGATCAACATCGTCACCATCACCTCGACTGTTACCATCACCATCACCAGCAGCACGCACCACCTTCATCACTTCATGCACTGTGGCAATCACTACAGGGCTGGCATCTGGCATTAGTCAGAGTAAAATCTATAAAGTCCCCCTTGGCCATAAAAAAGGGTTCGGGAGATGGTTTTTAACCATTTCACCATGAAGGGGCCTCCATTTGACGAGT
Source organism: Pachyseris speciosa (assembly GCA_016490735.1). NCBI lineage: Eukaryota > Metazoa > Cnidaria > Anthozoa > Scleractinia > Pachyseridae > Pachyseris > Pachyseris speciosa. The sequence goes on from JAEMWC010000351.1 coordinate 387,628, forward strand.
AAAATCATCTGGCTTTAGCCAGAGTAAAATCTATACAGTCACCATTGACGGCGAAAGGGTTATGGAGATAGTTAGGGAGATAGTTTTTAACCTTTCACCACCAAGGGGTCTCCCTTTGATTAGTAAAATCGTCTGGCGTTTGCCACTGTAAAATCTATAAGTTCCCCTTGGCAGTGAAAGGGTTAATAAAACACGAATTAGGGAATTAATGAATGGCTTCAAAGCTTTACAGTACTGTACATCTATCCATTCTTACACTAAATATAAAGACACTCATTAAACATTACTAAAATTTCTTTGTATTTTCTTTATGAAGTATTAATGAAGACTGAAGTTTTGAAATCATGTTATCAGACTGCGTAATTCAATTTCCCTTGCCAATTATTACCTTGTTACCAAACAAAGACAAACCTACCAAGTACGAGGCAAGGTTTAAAACCTTCGTCTGGGGGCCTGATGTCAACTCGGGATCATCCAGTAAATGTGGGTCATATCCACTAAGTGAACTAAAACCAGCGTCTGGACTGTCTTCAATTTTGAAAGATAAAAAGATTGAAGAACACAACATCAACAAAACATTAAAGAAAAAAGAATACAGCAAGCAGCGCTACGCTAAGGTGACTCCAACCAATGTGTGTTTTGATCAATTACCGGTAAGCTAAAAAATTAATTATTACGTACTAAACAGTACTTTGCTGTCACACTGTTTGTTCTGCTGTACATGGTGCTACAATTTTTGAGTCTGTGATGAAATCTGATTATTTCGTTTTTGGAATTTCCAAAGAAGCCTAATGTTTGATTTCCTTTGTTTCAGGATTAAAACAATTCCTTTCAAGAAAGAAAAAATTATCAACCAGAAACAACTCTTAATTAATACTACCGGTACGTTTACTATTAAACAGTTCTTAATTTTATAATAATACAAATAGTTTTTCTGAGGTTTGAGTTTGCAGACAAAATCTTCAAGTATGACCACTAAAATAAAAGCTAAGTACAGAGCAACACTCTGATATGAATCTCGGTACATGTAGTTCTCAGACATTTTTATTCCACGGAACTCACAACGAATGACGAGTACACACGAATGACGTCATGACTATTCACCAGACCCCAGGTCTTAATAGTTTGTCTAGAATTTTAGTGAGAAAGGCCCAACTTTCACGGCATTTTAAAATAAGTTCCTGCTACTTTTAGTAGTAAATTAGTTTCCCCTCAAAATGTTTTTCAAAACACCAATTTTCATATCGGAGAAAAAGAAAACTGGCTCTGAAATTTCGCTTCATGTGCACTTTAAAATAACTAGCAAGAACATGCTGGCTGTGTTCTCAACATCTGCCTCAGTTCAGATGACCTTGCTAATTTGGGCAGTGACGTTAACAGGGCTCGAGACTACCTTTTCAGCTTGTTAGCCCAGTGGCTAGTGAGAGGTTTGATTCACTAACCAAAACAAAATTTTCACTAGCCAGACGTCTTTGCCAGACATTAATCCTGTCAAGCAGTTTCAGTTAGGTACTTTCTTTTTCAACCACAATACTGACATGCAACTTATCAGCTTTTTGGAACTAAGTATGTTTGACATTTGAAAGTATTATAATAAAAATAATAGTCTTTTTTCACCGTAAATTAATTCTTTAAAATACCTTGAAGAGACACCGTGATATAAATTTAACATAGCTATTAAACCGAACTTTGAAACTTTGAAATTGGAATTCTTATGTCTAGTACTAAACAGTCTCTAAATTGAACAAAGCAGCTTAAATACAAACATGGATGCTCTTTTGAATGCAAAATGCGATTTGAATTTTAATGGCTTGAAATGAAATAACTCACTTGAATGAAGACAAATTATTTGACTCACATCAATTTATTATCAAGTTTCACCACATAATGATATCACTTTGGAAATACCATTAACAGAAATGCATTTAAGCCATCTCAGTGTGTGTCACAGCAGGCGCGTGATGAAAAGAGAAACACCTTTAAAACCTTGCCTTTAGAGAAATAAATTGCCAATAAACGGCACATAATAAGCACTACTCCATAATGAAATTCAGCATTTATAAGACAGTATTCTGCCGTTTCAATCGAATTTACACACCTTGTAGAGTTATTACATTTTTGTTTGTTGTGACGGCATAAATTCAAAAATGAAAAAGTCAATCATTTGTTCGCTTGCACGATTCAATTTGCTTTTGAGATGCATATGAAATTAATTTTCATTTGGTTTCCTTCTGGTCCTCCAGTGCTTAGAACGTTTCACTAGCCGTTAGTCTCGAGCCGTGGTTAAGCCATTGGCCTTCACTACCTCTTTCAAATATAGGCATAACCTTGAAGGGGACGTAAAACTACCCACACAATGATCACAAGTAGTAAAGCCCCGTTAAAACGGTAATGATATATAGTTGATGATAGTCGATGATAGTTTTAACTATCACGCGCGTTTGAACACAAACTATCATGCACTATCATCGACTATCATCAACTATCATTCACTTTGAACCTGCTCAAAAATCTCATGATAGTCAATGATAGTTTTCGCCGTTTGACCGCGCGCATGATAGTTGATGATAGTTGATGATAGTTTTGGACTTTTCAGCTATCGTCGACTATCATGAGCCGTTTGAACGGGGCTTAAGGAACACTTTCCCTAGTGACATTGTCTATCCTACTTTAGTATAAATCTACTAGCGTTCTGTCACGACTACACTACTCGCTATCTATTCTGTGATAGAAAGTGAGTAGCGGTCCTTAACAAAATCGCGGCCGCTTCTTCGTGGTTTTGAAGTGTCGGCGAGGAGGATTTAGATAATTCACTTGTTTAGTTTTGAACTGCTAGTAGATTTATACTAAAATAATTAGATTATTCGCTCTCAATTTTTATGCGTGATAGCTGATGAGGGCTGCGCTCTCATCAGCTATCACGCGATAGAAATATGGAGCTCATGATCTAATTGTTAAAAACATCTGCAGGTTGGGTGGAAACTGGGTGATGGCTAACCACCAGTCCCTACAAATGCCTTGGTTGGTTACGGAAACTAACAGTCACATGACATGACAATCACATGACTGTTGGCGCTTTACTCCTATCAGGGGAAAGGAATGAATGGGGATCATGCTTGGAGGATGGGTGGGGTTCCAATTTTACCGATATTTAAGTATCCATGAAAAAAGGGTATCGATGTTTTCAGGAACAACACACTGGAATTTAATTGCCAACGAGCAGCGAAGCGAAGACACGAGGCTGCGAGGCGGCAGCATAATAAAGCTACGCACGAAAGTTTCAAGGCCAGAAAGAATCTTGAAGCGATGTAACAGAAGGTAATGTAAGGTAACATTTATGACGTAATACAGAACATTGTTATCGAGCGAACACGTGATACAGAACAGAGATTCCACGAGCCATGTCCCTGTTTGTGAGTCCCGTGGTTATTCTGTCTTCACCGATCATCATAGGCCATCTGTCCTCCTAGTGTTATTTAAGTCATCCGTGCGTGCTCATGGTCTGTTGTGGTGATCTGTCCTCATGGTTCAAGTCGTAGCCAGTCACAGGTGAAGTCGTCGACGAGAGTTCAGCAAAAGGTGCTTTTTGTGTTTTAATCTTACAGCTTTTATATTAAATATGTGTGTGCACTTTAGTCAAGTGATTTTTGGGAACCAGCGTGTTCCAAATCGAGCTAGCAAGCTAAAAAAATCGGCCAACAAGCCACTCATTTAACTCGAAATCGGCCAGGGTGCCAGTGCAAGCCTTCACTCGTTTGAAGTTCGAAGTAACTCGCAATTGCTATAAACTCAATCGGCGAGCATGCCAATTGTTTATCAAACAATTGAGCTAACCTTCTCAAATCAGCCAGCGACCCACTCGGTCTCAGCTGTTGAAGCCTGGTGAGCATGCCCAAAAGTCAAAGGGTGACTAAGTTGTGATTTGAGTGCTTATAATTGACAGTCAGAGCATGACTACTCTATTTTGTGTTTTTATATCTACCAAAAATCTGCTCATTGGCGTTCGCTGGCACTTAGCGATAGCTATAACTAGTATACACAAGAAGAAAAAAAGACAAAAGCCCAAAGGAAGCTGGCAAGAACATTAAGCAGCACTACCTGCACAACACCCTCCTGGGTCCGGCTGTATTAAAATAGGAATAGCCACTCCTCGAACGCCAGGCAGTTCATTCCAACCAAATGGATATGTTGATTTGAGTAATGATCTGTATGATACAGTCTGGATATGTTGATTTGAGTAATGATCTGTATGATACAGTCTGGAGAGAAAAACGTCAATAATTACCGGTATACAATCGTTATATTGATCATTTTTAAGGTAATGGCAACATTTAATATATAAAATTGTGGTTCATCTGGAGACTGATGTATGGTGCCACTACAGGTATTCTTTGGAGGTGTAGGGGTTGCTCAATAGAGCTGGATTTCAATAATCATGATTGTATCAATCAGGGGTTTTGATAAGTTTTGAAATAGCCTTCTACTTAAGCTAACTAAAGTAGGCGGCAACCTGATGAATTTTTTAAGCAAATCTGAGCGAAAATACAGACAAAGTAGGCGACGGTTAGAGACAAATTCTGACAAAGAAGGTGGTGATTTTCTCCAGTTGCCAGCTTCTAATAGAACTCCTGATCAATGTGCAAATACAGCGTATCACGAATGTGCAGGTAGCTACACTGAAGGTGTACAATATTCAACAGCTCAGTTCAATAAGTGCACCTTACCCATAAATATTTTTTCACTAAATTAAATCTTTGCACCTATTTGAAAATCACCGTGCCTTTTCTTTTGCCTAATCTTGACCTTTTATAGGCTGTAAAAGTTACAAAATCTAGCCATCATCTGTTCGCACACAACCGAGCTAGTAAGAGGCATGGTTATACTCCTTATTTGATGTCACAAACTGGTATACGTCGCAGCAAATCATTGTAGACATTCATGTAAACCACTTTGTGACCTCAAATCAGGAATAGACCCAAGCCCCTCATTGGTTCAGTCCCTCCGCTGATTCAATTGAGCATGCATTTGTTCTAAACTGCAGGACCTCAATAACCTTCTACTTAGAAGCATTGTCCTGGTTCAACCAAGACCAAAACAACTATTATTTTTACCTCTCTAACCCGCAACAAATCACTCTTCATGATGTTACACCAGCCAGTCAACTACTACCCTGCGAGAAGAGGCCCCTCGATCTTCCTAGATAAGTCTTCCTCTTTCCGACTTATCTAGGAAGATCGAAGAACCTCTGCTCGCAGGGTAGTCAACTACCAGCTCCCCTAAAACGAGGAGAATGACATCCCTACTTCTTATTTGTTTAAAGCAATATAAATTATTTACAACTAAAGCTGTTTTGAAAGGAAAGCCAACATTCTAGAACTCCAGAAAAGGGTATTATTACAATGGAAAATGGGCCTAGATTGATGCTAATCTCTCGTCGGAAACTCATCTTTCTTTCTTTCTTTAATTTTCACTTTGTTAGTTTACCAATGTTTGTGCTCTTTCTACTAACTGTACTCTTTGTTTGACTGTTTGTTTTTTCTTCTGTGGCTTTTTGTTTGTATATATTTATATATGTAGCTGTTAATTTACAAACTACCTTGTACTTGTTTTATATACATAAATAGATATTTAAATTTGGTTTGTCAACGGGGTTAATAACGTAAATTGACCACCGCAGAGCGGATTCGATTAGCTGACGTTTCGAGCGTTAGCCCTTCGTCGGAGGAAGACCTTAGATAACAATGACCGAGACCAGATTCAGTGATCAGCGGTTTCAGTGAAAACATGGGTTTGTGGGGGGTGCTCATTCTCGCCGGCTCATAAAAACTGGTTGCGGTCGTTGTTATCAAAGGATTTCCTTCGTCGGAGCGAATCGAGGAATTGTGGGTTGTGTATGGTTTATATACAGGATATGGAGCTACGCTATTGGTAGTAACATGGTAACGTGAAAAACAGAAATAAATTAATTGAATGAAAAGCGCTCGTTGATACCGTGGGGATTAAGAGTACCGATTTGAAAGATGAATTTTTGCTCCAGATTTTTACGACTTTCCGTGGTACCTTGATGTAGGGAAAAGCCGGAGATCGACATGTGCTGTTTGGAATGGCTAGGGAGGTTAAAATGCCGAGCGACTGGTTTGAATGCATCTTTTTATCTTTCTCAACATCACGTACTACTAGATGTTGTCGAAATCGGTCAACTAATCGTCTTCCCGTTGCGCCGATGTATAACGTTTTGGCGAAACAGGAAGAAACCTCAGGTTTTCTCAAACCAAACATTTCCAGTACATTTTTGTTTTCAGCAAGTTTGAAACTTCGGTGGGGAGGAGGGAGGGGGAAGGAAGAGCAACCTGACGGGGAGGGAAAGGGACAACAGAGGAGCAAATCCAGAATCCATCTTGTTACCTCTCTGTATTCAAAATACCAAAATAGACTACGATTATATGAGCAAACTTAACAATGGCGTCTTTGAGTAGTGCATACTTTTCTCTAATCGGGGTGTGGGGAGGGTGAGGGCTAGGAGGCGTCACATTCATTTGATTATTTACTACATTTAGAGCGATGACAAACCCAGGGAGGTCAATGGAATACGACACGAAGATAATAGTACCACTACTAATAATAATAATAAACAAGAAAATAGAGGATTAGCACGTGCACTGAGATGCCAGGTTAGGTCGCCTGCAGATAGAGCAAATTATACGCCATGCGCGGATATTTTCTGGATCATAGGACTGTGTAAGGCGAGAGCTGAAAAGACATTTTGACCGGGATTTAAAAAGTGATGTCCGCTCCAAGGTACGGATTTCCAGAGTAACAGCATTCCATAGAGGACAAACACGAACAAAGTACGACTCACAGAAAGTAGAGGTTCGCGCAACATTGAGACGAATGTCGAGCACAGTGGAGCCACGACTTGTAGATGAGCGAGAAAACTGAATTGTATCAGAGATATCAAGATGTATTTCACCTTTGATACATCGGAAGAGAAAGAGTAGGTCTAAATATTCAAGAAAGAACGAGAGAGGAAAAAGGCTGAGTTTTAGGAGGCGCTGTTTGAAGTCAAGATCCAGGCCACGTAGAATATAGCGTGTGGCTCGTCATTGCACTGCCTCCAGGGTGCGCATCAAGTTAAGTGAACCAAGAAGAGTAGGAGCTCACACTTGGCTAGCATAGGTCAAATGCGATCTCACAAGTGAGACGTAGAGCTTCCTTTGAATCTCGTAAGGAAAGCTGTTTGAGCACTGTCTTCCAAGAAATACGAGCATCTTATTTGCCTTAGAGACAATGTTCCACACGTGCTCGTTCCAGGAAAGATCACGAGTTATCTGGACCCCAAGGTCACGAGCAGACTCTACCCTCTTTAGAGTCACTCCGTTTAGGGTGTAGGCTCTAGGGGGATTGTTACGCTTACGGGTAACTCGCAAACTCTCACTCTTAGCAGGCTGAAAAGAAAGCTCATTATGCAGTATCCAAGTAGATAGAGCGTCCAGGTCGTTTTGAAGAAAGCCGACGTTGCTGCATGTCCTAAATGGACGGAAAAATTTGGTGTCGCTGGGGAACATTGCGATACGGGACGAGTTGACGCAGTCAGGGAGATGGTTAACATAGAGAATGAACAAGATAGGTCGAAGTACGGACCCTTGAGGGACACCAGAACGAACTTCTTCCTACTGACTGGACACACCGTTTACAACAACGCGTTTGCGACGACTAGTCAAGTAGCTAGTGAACCACTCGTGAAGTAGACCTACGATTCTCAGGATGTAAAGTTTGTGGAACAGGTGAGCGTGGCACGCTGTATCGAAAGCACGCGTTAAGTCAAGATAGATGACATCTGCCTCTAAACCGCGGTCAAGAGAGTTACCAATTTCGTGAAGGACAGAAAGAAGCTGAGTGGTACAAAAAAGATCCTCACGAAAGTTGTGTTGGTGATAATAAATGCGATTTTCAGAGAAAGCCATTAGACGACGGGTAAGGCATTTTTCAAGCACTTTATATAAAATTGGTAACGAGGAAAAAATACCACGGTAATTTACGAAAAGGGCGCGTTTACCTTTCTTAAACAACGGCGCCAGGTTTGCGTCTTCCACTCACTGTAGAACACTCCAGACGACAGCGAAAGATTAAGGAGGTTACAAACCGTGTCGGATATTTCTTCTGCGCATTCCACAAGAAGACGTGCAGGTATCTCGTCAGGACCCATGGCCTTGTTGACGTTAAGCCCTTGCAGCTCCAGGAGAACCTCACGCCGGGAAAGAACAACCTCAGAGAGAGTGATTTCATAGTTGGGCGTGCCTGACGGGAAGTAACACAGGGAATGATTAGTGAAGATAGATTTAAAATGATCGGAGAAAGCAGCTGCTTTTTCCAAATCTGACGTGACTTCAGTGTTGTTGGCCAAGAGCATGGTGTCAGGGAAAGATCGCCTAGTTGACTTGAGTTTGAAGAAAGTCCAGAAAGGTTTCGCATAAGTGTGCACTTCAGCGGCCATATGCGAGAAGTAGGCCTTACGGTTAGCACGGATCCAGTGTTTTATCCGCTGGCGCATTTTCCTAAATTTTTCAAAAACTGCAGGATCTTTAGATTTTCGCGCATTGTTTCTCCAAAAGGTCTTTTTTTTAATTGCGTACGCGAGATCGCAATCTATCCAAGGCGCGCGCTGCGAGTGCCTAACCTTACGCCTAGGAATAAAGATGTTTACATGTTTTAGAAATGCGTTTTTCCATCACTGTAGTGCAAGGTCTATATGAATTGAATCACATTGTGTATCTAATGCGTTTGCAGAAAGATGGTCCCGAAGGGACTCAAGTCAGCGTTGCTGAAGTCATATACATATCTGGAAAATGAATTAATTACTTTAGTGGAACAGGAAAAATTAAAATAAATAGAGGATATTACATGCCCGCGCGTGGATATGAATTTTATCTTCGAGTGGTCAACTCGATATCTCACGAGTGAGCGCAGCGAACGAGTGAGATATCGAGTTGACCACGAGAAGATAAAATTCATATCCATAAGCGGGCATGTAATACTCTGTTTATTATATAAACACCAGTGAAATACCAAACCATTTTCAAAGGCTTTCAAAGGCGCGATTTATTATGTAACCATAACGACGGTGATCTCTTCACATGTGAAGATAACATGTTATCTTCACATGTGAAGATATGAAGTTTTCGCGCGAAAGCTCACTTGGTATTTCACTGGTGTTTATATAATACATTTATGATCGGAAGGCAGACAGTTTGTATCCTCAACAATAACAGAGTTTACTAGGTTAGTTTCACTAACGAGGACAAGATCTAGAATATTGTCCTTTCTTGTGGGAACCTCCACTAGCTGATAAAGCTGCTTGAAAGCAATGCAGAAAGATGACCTGATTTGAAACCATAACGCAACGCTTTGAGCACCCCACACCACACACAATTTACTGATGCAGGTTTGGTTACATGTTTTTATCAACTGAAGAAATCTTTTGTAGGTAACAAATCTAGCGCGATCCTCACGATATACCAATTCCGCAAAAGTCAAAGGGCATTTGGGCTATTTATTTCAAGGTCAGATAATCAATAATAACACCAAATCCAACTTTAATCTCCTGTTGTCAGATTTTCACATTTTAATCGATACAAAAATTGGTACAATGTCACAGAATGTCTTTTCTCTTTCTTACAACAAAAATTCTCAGTTACACGACATTTGCAAACCACAATAACTAGATTACATGACGGCTGAAATTATCAAGAAAAGTAAACAATGAGTATGGAAAAGTATCACAATCAATCAATCAATCAATCAATCAATCAAAATCTTTATTTTAACACGGTAAAAATTCATCAGGTAATTACAATATAAAATACATATACATAATAATTCCTAATAACAATAAATGTACACCTAAAAAGTCTCTTCAGTAAAAATACTACTCTAAACTAGACCTGTTTTCCATGAATGCCGTGTATATAACTTAATTAACTAAAATGAAGGTTTTATAGTTGCTTAAAAAGATCTAAAGATTTCACTTGTCTTTGATTGCAGGGTAGACTGTTCCAGAGAGTTGCACCTCTATAGCTAAAGCTCCTTTTTAGGTAGTTAGTTCTGGGTAAAGGGACATTTAATTTGTTTGTAGAGTCTTAAGACATATCCTGACGTACTCCGCTAAGTAAACATAGAGGATAAGTAGTCAGGAGCCAAATCATGAAGAGCTTTGAACACCATTGAAGCTGCTTGAATTTGGCATGTGCTAAAACCCAGACGATGGATTCTGGACGAAAGACGATGGACGATAGACGATGGACGATGGACGATGGACGATATGCCGGTGTCGATTTTGTGGCAAAACGGGGCATGAACACGAAATTCAAATTCGTCACACAATCGCGGGCAAAATGAATAGACGAAGGACGATAGATACAGGCAAGCTAGGCAAAATTCAGTTGTCACATAATCTTTAGGAATATCAATTGTCACACAATCTTTAGGGTTATCAGTTGTCACATAATGTCACATAAGTTATTAGAGACTACACGCAGTCCGTAGTAGTATGAGGCATGCATGACGCGGTAGAACCCTATCCCATACAGCAAACACATGCTATGTACGGCTGGTAATCCAGGCCCAATGTGGCCCGTAGGGAGGTGGCTACAAGCGATCACACCGTAGTTTTTGAGGAAAGTTTAGACAACGGCGAATTTTGCAACAAACGCATTCTACAAATGTAACAAAAAATTAGCCAAAAACTCATTCTGAATATTATACAAAGCAAAAATTTAGCCGTACATTAACGGCTAAATTTTCCACAAATAATATACAAGCCAAAAATTTAGCCGTACATTAACGGCTAAATTTTTGGCCCGTATAATATACGCACCAAATATTTCGCCGTAAATTAACGGCTAAATGTTTCACATATAATATACTGACCAAAAATTTAGCCGTACATTAACGGCTAAATTATTCCTTTGTAATAAAAGTGAACCTGGATTTCGCAGTAAATTAACGGCTAAATTATTCCTTTGTAATAAAAATGAACCTCGATTTCGCAATAAATTAACGGCTAAATTATTCCTTTGTAATAAAGGTGAACCTGGATTTCGCAGTAAATTAACGGCTAAATTATTCCTTTGTAAAGGTGAACCTGGATTTCGCAGTAAATTAACGGCTAAATTATTCCTTTGTAATAAACGTGAACCTGGATTTCGCAGTAAATTAACGGCTAAATTATTCCTTTGTAATAAACGTGAACCTGGATTTCGCAGTAAATTAACGGCTAAATTATTCGTTTGTAATAAAAGTTGACGCAAGAATTAGCCGTAAATTAATGGCTAAATTATTTGTCTGCAATAAAATGAACCTGGATGTAGCCGTAAATTAACGTAAATTACTTGTTCGTATAAGATGAACCTCGATTTCTCCGTAAATTAACGACTAAATTATTTGTCTTTAATAAACCCACAAAGGGGTTAGTTTCTAAAGAAACTGTGGTGCTGGGTCGGTGGGGAAGTAGTACACAAAAAGTTGGTATTATCAACGGAGTTGATAAATAGCAAGTATTGGACGAGGTTGAACGGTGTGTGGGAAGAAAAAGAACACAACAGGAAAGAAGAGAACCCAGCGAAACAGGCAGCATCCTGCAGTTGTGAACAGTTATTATTTTAATTCGCCTCCTGGAAATGTTCGATTTAATTAGTTTACCAACCTTTTCTTGCAAAAACGGAATCATTTACCTTATCATTACATTTACTTGGCTTTCTAATTGAGTCTGTTTCATTTTGAATTTTGTATAATATGGGGTCAGTATTAATGTCAGTATAATTAAAGAGGTAATTTTTACCAATTGGCTTCTGTTCTTTGTACTACAAATTCAATAAGGTGAGGTTGAGGGCAGGGCTTCGACGACAACACAGAAGTCATTTCGTTCTGTGTTGTGTATCATTGCCTTACACTAACTTCGAACAATATAGTAACAATTTGTTATCGTCTACTATATTTGAATTTGGTTTCCTGCCCCCCCCCCCCCCCTCCTCCCCTTGCTTGTCCCAAGGGTGTTATCCTGTGTCTCAAGAAACGTCATGCCATTTAAAAATTCACAATACTCTCTTGAGGCAAGACGTCTGCCCTAAAACGGGTCTCCTTAAAAAAAAGTACTTACCTCTCGCGGATAGGATTTCAACAGACGCATAAAACAATCGCGTACATGATTATATAACGCTTTGATCGCTTTGCCGGATTGCATAAAGCTTATGAGTTTGATCACGTACGGAAAAGAGTTTATTAATTTACGGCTATATCTAGGTCCCCATATATATTACAAACAAATAATTTAGCCGTTAATTTACGGCGAAATCGAGGTTCATCTTGATTACAAAGGAATAATTTAGCCGTTAATTTACTGCGAAATCGAGGTTCACCTATATTACATAGGACTAATTTAGCCGTTAATTTACTGCGAAATCCAGGTTCACCTTTATTACATAGGAATAATTTAGCCGTTAATTTACGGCGAAATCGAGGTTCACCTATATTACATAGGACTAATTTAGCCGTTAATTTACTGCGAAATCCAGGTTCACCTTTATTACATAGGAATAATTTAGCCGTTAATTTACGGCGAAATCGAGGTTCATCTTTATTACAAAGGAATAATTTAGCCATTAATTTACTGCGAAATCGAGGTTCATCTTTATTACAAAGGAATAATTTAGCCGTTAATTTACGGCGAAATCGAGGTTCACCTATAATACATAGGACTAATTTAGCCGTTAATTTACTGCGAAATCCAGGTTCACCTTTATTACATAGGAATAATTTAGCCGTTAATTTACGGCGAAATCGAGGTTCATCTTTATTACAAAGGAATAATTTAGCCGTTAATTTACGGCGAAATCGAGGTTCACCTATATTACATAGGAATAATTTAGCCGTTAATTTACGGCGAAATCGAGGTTCATCTTTATTACAAAGGAATAATTTAGCCGTTAATTTACGGCGAAATCGAGGTTCACCTATATTACATAGGACTAATTTAGCCGTTAATTTACGGCGAAATCGAGGTTCATCTTTATTACAAAGGAATAATTTAGCCGTTAATTTACGGCGAAATCGAGGTTCACCTATATTACATAGGAATAATTTAGCCGTTAATTTACGGCGAAATCGAGGTTCATCTTTATTACAAAGGAATAATTTAGCCGTTAATTTACGGCGAAATCGAGGTTCACCTATATTACATAGGACTAATTTAGCCGTTAATTTACGGCGAAATCGAGGTTCATCTTTATTACAAAGGAATAATTTAGCCATTAATTTACTGCGAAATCGAGGTTCATCTTTATTACAAAGGAATAATTTAGCCGTTAATTTACGGCGAAATCGAGGTTCACCTATATTACATAGGACTAATTTAGCCGTTAATTTACTGCGAAATCCAGGTTCACCTTTATTACATAGGAATAATTTAGCCGTTAATTTACGGCGAAATCGAGGTTCATCTTTATTACAAAGGAATAATTTAGCCGTTAATTTACTGCGAAATCCAGGTTCACCTTTATTACATAGGAATAATTTAGCCGTTAATTTACGGCGAAATCGAGGTTCACCTATATTACATAGGAATAATTTAGCCGTTAATTTACTGAGAAATCCAGGTTCATCTTAATTACATAGGAATAATTTAGCCGTTAATTTACGGCGAAATCGAGGTTCACCTATATTACATAGGACTAATTTAGCCGTTAATTTACTGCGAAATCCAGGTTCACCTTTATTACATAGGACTAATTTAGCCGTTAATTTACTGCGAAATCCAGGTTCACCTTTCTTACATAGGAATAATTTAGCCGTTAATTTACGGCGAAATCGAGGTTCATCTTTATTACAAAGAAATAATTTAGCCGTTAATTTCCTGCGAAATCCAGGTTCATTTTTATTACAAAGGAATAATTTAGCCGTTAAATTACGGCGAAATCGAGGTTCACCTTTATTACATAGGAATATTTTAGCCGTTAATTTACGGCAAAATCGAGGTTCATCTTTATTACAAAGAAATAATTTAGCCGTTAATTTCCTGCGAAATCCAGGTTCATTTTTATTACAAAGGAATAATTTAGCCGTTAATTTACGGCGAAATCGAGGTTCACCTTTATTACATAGGAATATTTTAGCCGTTAATTTACGGCGAAATCGAGGTTCATCTTTATTACAAAGGAATAATTTAGCCATTAATTTACTGCGAAATCCAGGTTCACCTTTATTACAAAGGAATAATTTAGCCGTTAATTTACGGCGAAATCGAGGTTCACCTATAATACATAGGACTAATTTAGCCGTTAATTTACTGCGAAATCCAGGTTCACCTTTATTACATAGGAATAATTTAGCCGTTAATTTACTGCGAAATCCAGGTTCACCTTTATTACATAGGAATATTTTAGCCGTTAATTTACGGCGAAATCGAGGTTCATCTTTATTACAAAGGAATAATTTAGCCGTTAATTTACTGCGAAATCCAGGTTCGCTTTTATCACAGACAAATAATTTAGCCGTTAATTTACGGCTAAATATTTCGTTTGTAAATAAGTGTAACTTAGGGTGCGTTTCTTTGGGAAAATCCAAATCCGGATTCTTGTATCCAAAAATGGATTTTGCGTTTCTTTACTAAAATCCGAAAAAGGATTATGAATCTAAAGAATCCACCCTCCGAGTGGATACATTAGATCAAATCTAAATCCGGATTTTTAGGATTCATGATCCGTGCGTTTCTTTGGGGAACAGATACAAAAAGTAGTACGTTTGGCAAGCGGTTGTCTTGTGGAAAATCCGCCATATTCTCGCTATTTTGTCAGCTGGGTCATGGCGAACGATCAAGGTGAGTTTATCGTGAAATTGAACCGAAATTATCCGCCCTGCTTGTATTTTCATAATTTTTATGCATGTTGGGGTTGTCACGGCTAATGAAAAAAAATCCATTTTCGGATTTCTCGTTTCTTTGGTGGTAAAGAATCCGCATGATCTCGGATCAAAAATCCAATCTTGGATTCTCCCAAAGAAACGCACCCTTAATATTAATTAATTTTAATTTTTACCGAATGAGTTTATCGCGTAAAGTTTCAAATATTTGTAGAGAAAGTTTAATGCAAATTTTTCACTTATATATATACCCGTTTTTGAGCTGTTTTGGTCTAACCTTTTCACAAGCGCGCTGCCCTATCACAAATATCCCGCACAAAAAATGTTTCTTGTGAAATAAAAAAGAGTGTACCGGCGCTCAGAATTGCGTCATAAGTTTGATTTCCAGTGTAACGAAATAAATGAGTGAATCTCAATTGTCTGGTTGTGCTTGTTCTATCAGAGATTCTATTCTATTTCACAGTTTTTTCCTTTTTATTGCGTGAAATTTAGATGCCAACATGTCAATACCGCCGTCATAACACATATCTGACAATACTCTACTAACTATGCCGGATCTGACATTGCAGACATTCATTTATTCGTTTTTACCCGCGATTTGCCAAATTTCGTGTTAATGTGATGTTCCGTCACAAACTCGACACTGGCATATATCGTCTGTCGTCTAATGTCTAATGTCATCCGATTGTAACAGTTGTAAGTCCGCTAATGCTAATGTCGAGGCCGAGATTTAAAACAAAATATGAGATAAAAATAGAACATTCTCAGGCTTAGCCAAATTGTACGTGTTCTTATAAAAATGAGTGTATTTTTACAATGTTACAATGTTACTCCCGGCCCGTGGAAAGCGAAAGCTTAACCAAAACATCTCATTAACTAAGGTGGGATCCCTTGTAGCCACCTTCCTGCGGGCCACATAGCCTTGATTACCAGCCGTTCATAACATGTGTTTGCCGTATGGGGTACGGTTCTACCGCGTCATGCATGCTTACTACAGACTGCGTACGGTCTCTAATAACTCATGTGACATTGTGTGACAAGTGATATCCTTAAAGATTGTGTGACCAATTTTGCCCTCGTCTGGCATCCGTCGTCCTTCGTCTATTTATTTTTGGAATATACATGTAATATTTTTGCCCGAATTATAATTTCGTGTTCATGTCACTTTTTGCCATAAAATCGACACTGGCATATCGTCCATCGTCCATCGTCCATGTCCATCGTCCATCGTCTGGGTTTTAGCACATGCCCTTGAATTTGATGTTGGGCATTCAGGTCTTTCCATCCAAGTGTCGTAACAAGCACTCAGCGTCAGCATCATAGCGGAGCTCCGGCGGAGCACCATACTTATAGCGGAGCTCCGACGGCCCGAAGGGCCGTCAAGCGGAGCCCCATACCTATAGAAACCCGTCAACTGCTTTTCTCATGGTAAAAATGGCTAGCGGTATTGCTCGTGGGCGCGTACGCACGACGACGACGACGACGACGACGACGACGACGACGACGGAGTCGCCCAATAATTAATAATATCCTAATAATAATCATAATAATCCAACATGGCGGCCATACTCCACCTGGCCCAGCTGACCAGCTACTTTACAGCGTACATCTTTGATACTGGACATCCATCTTATAGCCAATTGACACCTGTCAAAACAAGGTATCCGCTGACCAGTGTAACGTGACCATATCGCGGGCTCAAGTTAAGACCTCATCGAGGTCAGCTGTTTTTTTGAAGTTGACCGCTGACCAGGTACTTGCTTTCGATTGGATCGCAGGCTCAAGCCAAGTGTGGGACACCCAAACCAAATCGAGGCCGTTAAAATTTTTCGCGCGCTTTCTGCGGCTGGTAATTTCACATTCAGTTGGTTTCTTTATTTTGAGCAAAACAACTTCATCTTCGATCGAAGTTTGTCTTTCGCGTAAAAAGCATAAAGATCAAGAACTTGTCAAAAGATACTCCGGAAGGTGAATTTTCAAGTGATGAAAGGAAGGACGGAAGATTTTTCTCAGGAAAAGCTTCAAAGATTGTGCGGTTGAAAACAGTATAATTCAACGCTTCAAGGGCTTTCACTTCACCGCGGCATCTTGCATCTCACCAAGAAAAGTCACTTAACAGTTCACCGGTATTAATGGAGGAATGAGTAGCTCAAACTCTGTGGAAGAAGCTCTTTCTTTGGACAAACCGTTTGCTATTTTTGCGGATGCTTGTTTTTACTTTACTGAAGCTTACGCATTTTCAAGTGGTAGAAACCTCTACAACACAGGACAGTGAGGTAAAATAAATAAATAGAAGCTTAACATTTGGTTTAATCGTTGTTACTTTTGTTCAGGAATGAAACTTGTATTTTTCTCTCGAATGGATATAAATAACAATCATCTGTACTCGTTTTGGACGCAAAGAAGTAGTTGAATTGTTTGTTTGTTTTGTTACGTTGTTTTCTTTGCAAGCGAACGAGTGTTTTTACTCGGCTTGGCTGACTGTTTTTCGACCTTGGTTCCTCACAGTAGCGTTAAGAAACTTTTGCCCTTATCTTATCAACACGTAATCGCAATGAGTCCTCGTAAAATTAAGCATTAAAGGGGGAGACTCGAGCTCGAGTAAAAATAAAAAATCCGATCAAATGCATGTGCATGTGCACTTCTCAAAATCTGACATTAAGTTGTCAAAATGCTGCCAAAACAGT
Organism: Pachyseris speciosa; assembly: GCA_016490735.1. Taxonomy (NCBI): domain Eukaryota; kingdom Metazoa; phylum Cnidaria; class Anthozoa; order Scleractinia; family Pachyseridae; genus Pachyseris; species Pachyseris speciosa. The sequence goes on from JAEMWC010000351.1 coordinate 405,225, forward strand.
CAAAACCCAGCGCGCTTCACTTCGTCAAGTCTTTAAGAGATCTTCGTCGAAAGCAGCCTGTAAACAACAATTAAGTTTCGCCGTCTTTAAACATGTCGTTTGTTTGAACCGGTAAGAATCAGCGTTTGGATGTTAAAAACAGCGAAATGGGTTGACTGGCTGGCTTGTTTTGATAAATTTTAAAGTGGACGGGTCTGCGAGAGAAATGCTCGTTTGGTTTGGCAAGCGCTTTCTTCGTTATCTGGATGATGTTTTGCCACTGAGAATCATTAATTGAAGAAGGTTCTTCGGAAGACATGGGAAGTAACAGTAAAACCATCAAAGCACTTAAGTGTTTTGTGTAAGCCAAGGAAAGATTTTGTGGGAAATGGCTCTATTATTCAGCTCTGTCGCATTCCGAGTGATTGCTGTCTCAGTGATTCCTGTTGACTGCTCTAAACGATCAGGTACGGACCTCTTTTTTTGTCTTTTCTACGGACATTTATGTCAAATCTGCTAAGGAAATTTTCTAGCTTAATACAAGATTTCTGCACCTTCTCCAAGAATCTTCGAAGAAATATTATTCATATTGTGCTTTGTTTTCTTGTAATAAGTCTTATGTTTGTTGTTATATTGTTTCTGAACCGCGGTCAATTCCTGTTGACTGCTGTAAACGAAGAGTTTGTACCCTTTATTTTTTTTTCTAGGGGCATTTATGTCAAAATAAATACCGATTTTCCTAGCTTTATCATTACAAGCTATTTTAATTACTAGCTAGTCTTGTTTAATTTCTCCACCTTCTCCTTCTTCGAGCAAACACTCGCCGGCATCGTACTTTGTTCGCTTGCAGTGTTTTTGTTTTGTTTTGTTTTTTTTTTTTTGATCCGCTTTGAATCCCTTTAGGCTTTCATCTCAAAGTAGTTAGACTCAAGAATGTCCGTCGTTTTTGTTTTTCTTTTTTGCAAACGTTTACTATCGAAAACTCTTCGTTTTCCCTGCTGCTGCTCAATTGTTTTGGACACAAATTAAACTGGCCCAAATAAACTCTTGCGAAGTTGCTCGGTGAGAGTGTGCAGCTCCGATTCTAGGCTTGGCATGGCTAAATATATATATGGCCTTCAGCTTTTCTTTTTTTAATCGCTACATAACAGACTGGAATGGTGTTCCATCGAACATCATGCATGCACCTTCTTTAAGCAGTTTTAAGTCCTATCTATTACATTATTTGTGTCAATTTTAAATCAGATGTAGCTTGTGAGTGACAAGTATGTAATTTAATTAGGTTTGCTTTGGATTACTTCATGATTTTTAGTCTCAATCTCAAATCAGGGGTGACTTGTAAGAGACAAGTATTTGATTTAATTTGATTAGGTTAGCTTTGGGCCACGTTTAAATTTCACCTCTTAGTTTTTAGAATGTGTAATATTAGATAATATTCTTTGTATGGGAATTTAGTTTCTCCCAATTATTCTCCAGTCATGCACTTTTTTGTTTTGTATCAACTTAGTTGTATTCACATGACAAAGTATTATTAAACTTAAAACTTAAAATTAAACTTAAAGTAAGCTCTTTCTCATCAATGTACACATCCTTTGGACTTCCTCCTCCTGCATACAGTCTTTCAATTAATTTTATTAGTAGCTGGTCACACCAATCTTGTGGGATGTTTGGATGACATTTGGCATTAATGTTTAATGGAATCTCTGATGTTTGATGAAGTATGTTAAGATCAAGTTAAGATGGCTAACGGATTTCCAGCACTTTTGCTTTGATGAATCACCTTGATAGTGGTATCAACCAAATGCCCAATATATTATTATCAAGTTGTTTGGTCTTGCACTTAACTGGCCAGAAGCTAAGAGCAGCTGCATTTCTTTTTGAAAACACTGTAGGTGCATTGAGTGATGAGCTTAATGTTAGCAAGCAGTTTTTTTTTTGTGATAGTAACGTCAAGAAGTAATTGATCAAAATAAATATCTTGGTCTTAATTCATGGCATCTAAATATTTTTATTGATTTGCATGTATCTTTCTTTCATAATTTTTGTGAGGCATACATATATCCAGAGGATACACAATTTCCGATTTCTGACTGTCTCATGGGAGGCTGTGGATAATTGAAATTGCATTCATTATGAAGTGATGATCTGAATCACTATATATCTGATGTGATACTGATTCCAAGGAGCAATCACCAGGCTTCTCCACCAATTTCTAGTGGCTCTAAACCATACCTAAGTAGCTAAGTATGTAACTAAGTTGCCTACAGTTGAACGGGGAAACAGACCTGTCCTTAGGTATTGCTCTAAGATGTTAAGAAATGTTTTGTTTTAAAAATTTATAGATGAAAACTAGCTTTGCAGGTTCTTTTTTACACAAGGTATTAAAGATTATTTTTAAAAAAACCTACCTCAGTATTTTTATTTTGCTTTTTTAACATCTCCAAACTCAGTTTGGAAAGGAATTTTTATTACCTTACTCAATAGAACGCTTGTTTTTAGGAGGGGTGGGGGTCCAAATTCGTAAAAGGGGATTCATATCTGCTAGCAGTTCTGGACTAGGGGGTCCAAATCTGATCCACAAGCAGATCTGGACTGGAGGGTGCAAATCCACGTGGGGTCCAAATCCACTGTGCCACTGGCTCAGATCACCTTTCCATACTATTTTCAACAGCATTGGGTCTGTAGCTTGAGTGAGGTCAGATGGGTGATATGACAAGCAGACTATATGTAAATGCCAGTAGAAAAAGAATGCTTTTGGAGCTCCGCGTTTAGGCTTGGCTAAATATATATATTAGAAACCCGTCAACTGCTTTTCTCATGATAAAAATGGCTAGCGGTATTGCTCGTGGGCGCGTACGCACGACGACGACGGAGTCGCCCAATAATTAATAATATCCTAATAATAATCATAATAATCCAACATGGCGGCCATATTCCAGCTGATCACCTAGTTTACAGCGTAGATCTTTGATATAGGGCATCCGTGTCATGGCTAATTGACACCTGTCAAAACAAGGTTTCCGCTGACCAGTATCACGTGACCATATCGCGGGCTCAAGTTAGAGCTCATCGAGGTCCGCTGTTTTTTTGAAGTTGACCGCTGGCCAGGTAATGGTTTTCAATTGGATCGCAGGCTCAAGTCAAGTTAATTTAACCAAAACGAGACACCCAAGCCACAACGAGGCTTAATTTTTCGCGCGCCTTCTGCGGCTCGAGATTTCACATTCAGTTGGTGTCTTCATTTTGAGCAAATCAACATCATCTTCGAAGTTCAGTTTCTGTCTCTTAATTCGCATAACTGAAGGGCATAAAAATCAAGAACAACTTAAAAGATACTCCGGAAGGTGAATTTTCAACTGGAAAATGGAAGAGCAAAAGGTTGTTCGCAGGAAATTCTTCAATTTTTGGATCCACTTCTATGGGGCCCGGATTGTGTGGTTGAAAATCAAAATGATTTAACGCTTCAGGGCTTGTTCACTTTACCGCGAGATCTTGCAGCTCACCAAGAAAGTTCTTAACAACTCACCGGCATTAATGGCAGGAACGAGTAGCTCACACTTGGTGGAAGAAGTTCTTTCTTTGAACAAACCGTTTGCTATTTTTGTAGATGCGTGTTTTTACTATAGTGGATCGATGCGTATTTTCAAGTGGTAGAAAGCTCGACAACACAGGTAACTTAAATAAATTGAAGCTTAGCATTTGGTTTAATCGTTGTTAATTTTGTTCAGGAAGGAAACTTGTATTTCTGTCTCGACTGGATATAAATAACAGTCTACTCGTTTTGGACACAAAGAGTAGCTAGTCGAATTGTTTGTTTGTTGTTTTACAAGCGAACGAGTGTTTTCCTCCGCTTGGCTGACTGCACATGTTTTTCGGCGTCTGTGTTTCTGCATTGTTAAGAACTGAAAGAAACGTTTGCCCTTATGTTATTAACACGTAATCGCAATGAATCCTCGTAAAATTAAGGATTAGTATCACTTATGTTTTGCGCGATGAGGGCAATTTCAGCAACTTTCTGAAAACTGGCACAAGTGATATTTACTCGGCCCCATGCGATTACCTATCCAAACTATCAGGATTGTTTTAGTTTTTCTCTTTTCTACGACATTTAAGCTATGTCTAAACTTAACGTACTATGAAATATGTTTGTTAAGTCCCGGCTAAAGGATCAAACATTTTCTTCCATTATAGTGTTTGTCAAGCATAACGTTTGGTGGCTAAACGCAAAACAATGTTTGACCAAACACGGGACCAAGTGAGTCCAAAAAAAATGATTTTTGCATATTATTGCTGAAATTTTCGACGTTACGTGGCTCATTTGGTTGCTTTTTACCGTTTGTGCACGATTTGTTTGTTGAGGTGGCTAAACGATCAAACATTTGTTCGTAGTGCGAAATTTTGGATGAACACGTTTGATTTCGATCAAACATGGAAAGCCATTTAATGCACTATTGTGAGAGGTGGCTAAACCGTCAAACATGCTCGTCCAACGATGTTGGATGAAAATATTTGATCATTCTGTGATTGCTAAATTTGTTTTTGAACAAACACCAGGGGCACCCAACGACAAGTTTCGGTAGATATCTGTTCGGCGGCGGGTAGTTCGCCTAAGGCTTTCGGCGTTGATTTAAGAGTGTACTCGGATTTTCGTAAGTAAAACGTGGCCTAAAAAATTCGTAATGTGGAAATCATAACCCCTGAGATTTTCGGAAAGCTCGTTATTGCTGTTTTTGGCAGTAAAAAACGTCAGCTAGCATTTTCGGAAAGAAAAAAAGGTTCCCTAGAAAGTTCATTTCAGCTAGTATTTTCTCAAAGAAAGATTTTGTTTCCTAAAAATTTCGGGCAATTAACATTTCAGCTAGGGAATCCGAACAGATCAAAGTTTTCTAGCTAACCAAAACATCACTTTAAACAGACTTCAAACACCATAAGGTACTTAAAAATGCCTTTCTTGACCGCTTTTGACTGCTTTGGCTCGTTGGGTGCCCCTGAAACACACGCGTCGAATGTATTGTTTTCTTGTATTGTTTTGATGTTTTTGAACCGCGGTCAATTCCCGTTGACTGCTCTAAACATAAAATATTGGCGCAAGGAAAGCCGTGCGGTGTTCTTCAATACCAGTAAAAAATAATAATAGTGGAGCTCCGCTTTTAGGCTTGGCTAAATCTATATATTAGGAGGAGGAAGTCAAAACGCGGGCAGCACGATTCTGAAGCTTTTGTAATTTTTCGAAGAGCGTTTTGCCGCAATTCCCCCAGACAGTACTACAGTAATCAAAATGGGGTTGTGTTAAGGCATTGCAATTTTAAGGCAATTTTTTTTCATTCTCTACAAACTGAACAAAACAACACTTCTGGTTACCATTAAGGAATTGACGTAAATCGATACCACTTGCAAGGCTTTCACACGAAACCGATTTTCAAAAGGAAATACAACTCTGTTTTATACTGATTACTAAGAATGAATAATAATTTGGAATAATTATGTAAAGAAAAGTTTTTCCTTGAAGAAAAACTGTTTGCACACAATTAAGTCAGTTTTTAAGGCCAATTCATGTGGAATTTTCACTATGACCTTTGAACAGGACGTGCCAATTAAATTTCACAATCTCGCTCAATTCTTGTAACCTCAAAATGAGCTAAAAACAAATTTGTCTTCCACGCTTGTAAAAACCACAACGCACACATAGTTGTTGTTGTTTAATTTTAGCATTAAGAAATATGACAAAATACATTTCTCATGACAACCCTTAACTGATACTGTTGACTTTGTGGAAATGGATATCAGTGAGAAACATTGGTTTATGCCAACATACAGGAGTAATAAAATATCTATTCAAAAATCTGAATGCGAGTGTTACCATAGTCCATCACAGCTATTCTGCCATCACTAAGAACTGCTGTAGAGAATGGCCAGACAAACTCTCCTGCCCCTTTCCCTTTTGTACCAAACTTTGTTAAAAACTTTCCGTTCAGTTCAAACACCTGCACTCTGTGATTCTCTGAATCACAAACTAACAGGTGATCTGCTTTGCTCACAGACAGGCACCAAGGCTCATTGAACTCCCCGTCCCCATTCCCCTGCTTTCCGAATTTATAAAGAAATTTTCCTTCTTTAGTAAAAAGATCTTGATTAATTTGTTATCAGCAACAATAATGTTGCCATCACTGTCAATAGACAAACCACGAGGATTCTTAAGCTGGTGGTCAAAACTTCCTTCTCCTCCAAACTGACCAACATACTCACCCTGATCAGTAAAGAGCTGAATGCGCTTGTTATAACTGTCCGCCACTATAATGTTATCATTATGGAAAACTATTCCAGCAGGCCTGTTAAACTCTCCCTGCTGAGAACCTTTTCTGCCAAATGATCTCAAAAGGCGTCCTTTACTATCAAATATCTGTACTCTATTGCTCCGACTATCAGTCACTGCAATCTCATTTTTCACATTCACTGCTACCCCCCAAGGGCGATCAAACGTCCCAGCAGCCGAACCGTGTTGTCCAAAAGAAAACACGTGTCTGTACTGTCTGGGTTGGACTTGAACCTCAAATGGACTGCTATGAACATGTTCTCCATTTACCCTCACTGACGCCTGGCATGTTCCGGTTTCTTTCGCAAAGTAGCTGATCTTGTAGGTGCCATCTTTGTTATCTTGGACTTGCGCTATAGTCGCACAGTCACGTCCCTGACGATTTCTGATTTCCACTGTTACACAGTCACGCTCTTCGTAACATTGTTCTCCTTCAGAGTTCCTTGTTGTCACAGCAATCTGTGCTTTAAGACCAACAGTCGCTTTACTGATTCCTTTCCCTTCAGCTGCTGATTGTTGCGAGTTAGTCTTGTTTACAAAACGTACCAAGCCAATTTGTTCAGCGTTTACAAAATCAAACAACTGTTGATTTTTCACGAAGACAAACGCGGTTAAATGTCCACCGTCAAGGTCAGTTGTGTCTTCTTGCGTTTGTTCAGCTTCCTGTCGAAACATTTTCTCTAAAACTTCATTTGGCTGCATAATTTGAGCGCTTGAGCTTCGCTTCAACAGTCTTTCGCATTTTTTGATGACATTCTCGTGTATTTTCACCTGCTCTTCAATCTCGTGCCTTTGCTTTTCCAGACGCTCGAGCGATTCTTTCACTTTGTTTTCCACGCCATCAAAGATTTCCATCTTTTTTGCTTCAATGAGTGCATAAATGCTGTCAACATACTTTTGCACGTCTTTTTTCAGTTTGGCGGCTTCTTCTTGAACTTTAACACAGTTTTCATCAACTTTAACAAGTTTGTTCACTTCCCTTTCCGTTTCTCGTTTCTGAGATTCAATTCCAGCCTTCACTTTTGACTTGCGCTCTTGTGCAGCTTCTTCCAAAAGCATCTTTGCGTGACCTTCGTGATTTGTCAGAGCACAAGCGTTGCAAATGGCAACCTCACACACAGAGCAAAAGATCTCTAATTCTTTCTTCTCGTGTCCTCTCTTTCCGCAAAAAGCTGGACGCTTTAAAATGTTCTCAAAGTCGTCATCCTGAAAGTCTTTCAAAGCCAGCGCATGGTGTTCTTTATTGGCTTTGATGCCATTATGCAAAGGCAGGCAATCATCACACCAGAACGAACAACACTGGAAGCAGTACGAACTTTTTCCGCTTCTTCTATCACAATTGCCACACTTGACGCCGCTTGTATTGCACTCTTTGATGGCCAACACATCCAACAAACTATTGATTCGAAAGTTTGTCGGCAAAGCGTTAAGATCACCGCTTCCAGGGATCCTGAAGTGCAGCCTACACTCTGGGCATGAAATGGTTTCTCGAATGCCGCTGGTTTCTTGAATCCTTTGCAGGCAGTGAAGGCAAAAGCTGTGCAAACAAGGCAGCTGCTTTGGATCAGTGAACTTGGTCATACACACAGAACAGGATACTTCTTCATGAAGATTGTGCAAGAAGGTTTGAATATCCATGATAAATGTAAGGAAGCGCAAAGACAGCTCTTATAACACACCTTGAAACAAGCAAAGTCCCAAAAACAATGAAGCCTTGTGATCCCGTGATGTTTATGTCGGAGTTATGAGATAAGCCAATCAGAGAGACTGAATTGAAGTGTTTTGACGCCGAGTGTCTTGATTCTGAGAAATGCAAAGACATCCTGATTGCTAAGAACTGCTATTGGCCATCACGGATAGGTGCTGACATCAATCTCTCTCGGACTCGCGTTGACTTGTCGTGTTTAGTCCTTGTGACTTCCTAAGAATTAAACTACGAGTAGTGCCTTATTTCGCGGGTGAAACACGCGAAGGCGTGTGAACCTCTCGTGAGCACACGCAATGCGCGGGGAGGCGAAAACATAAGGTCTTCGCGTGTCGCATCTCGTCCGGGGAGGCAACCTTCGCGCGGACTCACGTATTTCACTCGCTTTTCTATGTCTTTCAATAAATTAAGAGATTAGTATTTCATCTGACGGAATTGTTTTGTTTTGTTTTTGTTTTTGTTTTTTTCAGATTACAATACCTTACTGTACCGTTTTGAATGAACTGAAGAAGCTTGTTCCGTTCTCATAGTTGTCATTCTCGGAATAAGGAACCAGGAAAAGTTCTCGCCTCGGTTCATTGATTTCATAGTTCGTGCTGGTTTGTGTACATATTTTAAAGGATTATTCAAGGACCAAGAACTGAGTTTTCAAGGAGTGTTCATAGCAAGTTCACTTTGTCTTGCACTATGTTTTGAAATGTTTTCAGTAGTCGATAGCAACTTTAAAAACGTTCATCCAGATATAAAATGGAACATAAATTTACCGACTTTGGTATAACCCTATATTATTTCACATAAGAACAAAAGTTAAAGGAGTTTTTATTATTTTTAAGCACTTTCAGTACAATTTTTTCTTCTTAAGGACTTTTCAAGGGCCGTTGAAATCTAAAATAAAATTTCGGGGCTTTTCAAGGATTTCAAGAAGTAGCACGAACTCTGCGATTCACATTTCTATTCCTTGAATCTTCTGTCTGTAAAAGTACATATTCTAACATATGGATTCCCCGACGAGGTCTATGAACAGTAATCGCTAATGAGGAAAATAACTTGCCGTTTTCAAGCTTTTAAGACCTCTTGACTAATTTGAAATAAAAATACACAGGACACAAGCTATGGCCAGCTTATTTTATTAAAAATAAAACTTTACTCTTTAACTAAGTCTATTTTACATTTGCGCCAAACCATATACAAATCATATTATCTCTGTAACCGTGTTTACCAATACTCTATAATAAACTTGACTCGAAATTATTTACACTTTCATATCATTCCTTACAAAAGAATAATTTATTGGTTTCTCCAACCAATGACTTGAGGCACAAATTATATCCAATCACGACAAAGACGTATCGGAGTCAAGGAAGACAGTTAACTTTCCATATAAAGAATCCATGCCATAGCTGCCTGGGTCATCCGAAAATTGTAGATGAATAGTCTATTATCACAAAAGTAATTAGGAAATCCATGACATGGAAAGCTTATGACACCTCAGAGAAAATTTGGCGTGGTGAAAAAAGTGTTTTAAATGTCATTTAAATACATTTCGAAATACATTTATCAATAGAGCGGTTTTCACTTGCTTTCCATTGCTACGCTCTGTGAGTGCCTGGTTGGTAAAAGTAGTGCCACTTTTTTAACCAATAAAAGGCAACACCACCACGGCAAAACCAATCGTGATTTCTTGGCGCGCATTTTCTTGCGCTCGGCGCCAGGTGCGCATATTTTGTTCGAATTCTAATTGGTTCATTGCACTGGCTGTGTCCATGTGCGCGCTCTTGTTGTACCTGGCTAGAATGTTTACTTTGGTTTTGGTTTTACGACTCTCAGTTGAAAGCAACTCTACTTGAGTATCAACGTTAAAACAATCTACTCAGTCTCCAATCGTTTCACGTGTGGCAGTACTTTCCATTGAGGGATATGAAGATCAAACTCCAAAGCCACCACGGCTTGGAACTCAAACTTAAGAAGTTCCTTTACTGATATCCGAAGCTTGTCCTCGATTGTCTGCAATAAAACAACCAACCACCTTACAAAACGAGAGCCATAAAAAGTATACAGGCTGTGAGAAAAAAGGCGACTATTGACAAAGATAAAGTGTTTTTATATTTAGACAGATTCTCCCAAATAGTACTGTATACCCTGCGTAGCTGGCAGTATTGTAGGTGCGCTACGGAGAACGTTTGCGTGTAAATACATGTATACTAAATCAAGGCTTTAAGAGTGTTTGGTGGACGGTGTGTGGCCAGCCTCTTGAAATCCTTACCCGTGATAAACCGTGGTTAACCAGCGTCCTTGTTCGCCTTGAGCAGCGGTCATGAAACGAACTCTGGAAAGTTATGATTGGAAGACCATCAACTGAATATCTAGTCTCCTTCGCAGCCGTTATTAGGGTAGTCACGTAACGCTCTTCCCCACTAACGGCTGCTCACTCGAGCTCTGTATTCCTTTCCCTCTGTTACCGAGAACCAATAAAATGCATGTAATTCTTGGCAGCTGCGCAAATCATATTTCTCGTTATATTTGCCGCCAAAAACACAACAAGACAAGGACTACGAGGACTAGGACCAGGTTTCTAGAAAATGGAAGCCTTCTCCTTATTGGTCAGTTTATGGGAAAGGAATGCAGTGCTCGAGTGAGCAGCCGTTAGTGGGGAGGAGCGTTGCGTGACAACCCAAATAACGGCTGCGAAGGAGACTACTGAATATCGGACTTCCAGTTGATTTGTGCATTCAGTAGCGTACATCACTGTCTTCACGTCTTTAAAGTTCTGCTTTACTTCTGGCCATTTCTGCTTTTCAAAACATCTTTACTTACCAAAATTGCTTGCCCGATGAGTAGCTCAAGAGTACTTCTTTCTCTCAAGTTTGCATAGTGAGAGATTTTAATGATTCCTCGCCCAGCTAACAGAGGTGATCACTGAACACAAACTTATCTCTGGACCTCTAATCGATGCTAGGTTTTAATATCAAAACAACATACTCACTGAGCTTCTCCTCAGGAAAGTTATTTTTTATGGAAATCATGAAATTGTGCATTCCCTATAACAGATAACAAAACAGCTTACCTCTATAAGTTCTTTGATTTTGTCTCTTTTCATATCATCATTAAATTTTGCTGCCAACAACAAACAAGAACCTGGAAGATATATAAGACCATCAGCAACATTATCGTAAAAGCTCCAATAAGCCCCCCGTTTGGAAGTTGGTTTTTGTAATAAGCCCCCCACCCATTTTGGGACACAAGATTTTGTAATTATTCCCTCCTATTCTCTCTTACGAAATACACTTTATGCAGCCCAGTTGGTTTGTTTTTCAAACAAATATACAATAAAACACACAATACTGTGTCCTACTCGGTATTAAATAATAAAGTTTTACTGCAGTTGTTTGGGATTTGTACAGAAACTATTCAACACGAAAACGGCGTGTTCAAAGATTTGAAATAAGCCCCCCTCTCCAATAAGCCCCCCGTTAATAAGGCCTGAAATGAAATAAGCCCCCGGGGGCTTAATAGAGCTTTTACGGTACATAAAAAAATCGGCTTGCAAGCAAGTTTCTATATGATATTAGTATAAATCTACTAGCGTTCTATCACGAATGCCGTTCTCTGATTGGCTACGCTACTCGCTATCTATTCTGTGATAGATAATGAGTAGAGGTTGTCAACAAAATTGGCGGCCGCTTCTTCACGTTTTTTAAGTGTCTACGAGGAGGATTTAGATAATTTACTTGTTTAGTTTTGAACGACTAGTAGATTTATACTAAAACAATTAGATTATTCGCTCTCGATTTCTATGCGTGATAGCTGATTCGGGCTGCGCCCTCATCAGCTATCACGCAATAGAAATCTCGAGCTCATAATCTAATTGTTGAATAGTAATGATAATAATAATAATAATAAGAAGAAGAAGAACAACAACAACAACAACAATAATAACAATGCAAAACCATAATCATCATCATTACTATTATTTATTATTATTATTATTATTATTATTTATTATTATTATTATTTAATGACCATCCAGCAATTACCCTATTTCTTCGAATAAGTGCTTATTTAAAATTTTGGCCAAAAGAGGGGGCACTTATTCGAGGGAGGGCGCTTAATTTTAAGGGGGGCGCTTATTGAGTTTTTCTTGAAACGAACTGTATTTTGGCTAATGTACATAAAGGAAAGGGAAGGGACTTAAGGAAAATATACTGTTCTCCTACATGCACTGATGCTGGTGTATTTAAGGCTTCAAAGATTACAAACAAAGTGACAATGGAAACAGGCTTTCCTTGTATCTCTTGTCTAAGTTAATTAAGAAAGTGATGGGGGGGGGGGGAGGGGGGGCGTTTATTAGCGGGTGTCTGCAGAGCAGGGTTCCACTGAACTATTCACGGTAAGCAAGCTGACAGCTGGCTGCATATCCCAAAATTCCTAATTTTAGAATTTGCAAGTATTCTGCTGTTCCCACCTTTTGCAAGCATTCCTTCAGTTCAATTTTAACACCTGAGTGCAAAAATTATGTGAGGGATGGACGAAATTGCCTGCTAAGTGTTCATTCCAGTTATGCAGTTCAACTAAAACATTATTCTACAAGATAATAATCTGACTGTAATGTGAACAAGGGTTCAGTATGGAAGAATAAAACAGACCCTCACCTGCCAGCAGCTTTCTGTTTGCCTTGCTAATTTTTTCCTATCAATTCAAATAAACGTGGAATCAGAAAAATATGAAGCCATTCACATTGCGGTGTATATAATCTTAATGTTTATTACAGGATGATAATTATTGTACATCAATGAATCAATCAATCTTAATGTATTCATGAAGTCGTATCATAATATAACAGGGTCTCCCTAAGAGTCGTGAGAAAATTAAACTAAAATTAAAAACATCGATAACCAAGCTATTTGACTAAGAGAGTGAAATACAATAAGAACTTATTTACAGTTACCATACGGTTACAAGAAATCTTTCCCATTAAATAAAGGTTTAAAATGATTCAAATTGGGCTGCTGTCTGATCTGTAAAGGGATCTTGTTCCACAGAACAGATCCTCTGTAATGTAGGCTCCCTTTTCTCGACTTTGTTCTTGGACTATGGATATAACAATTTGACATTTAGGTAAGTCACTTTAACTTCTAATAATATTACCTTCAGTATTAGTTTTTCAAAATAGACAAAAGCATATGCTACTGTTGATGGATCCAGCTGACATTCCTGACACAGATAAAGTTAACATGTTAGACAAAACTGCAATACATGTATTCTGAAGTTATACATAAGACAATGTCATCCAAACATGGGACATAATTAAGCGAGTGATGCAGCCACTGAGCTTAAGTGTTTCAGTGGCATGAAGTAACCAAGAATAATTATTACCTCTTGGATTGAAGGGATGGCAGTCACAACAGGGTACCCAACAAGGAGCAAATAGTATTATTACTACTCCCCCACCCCCAGCCTTCTATAATGGATTCTAGTCACATTCAAGACACCCAGCTCCCCTCTCCCTCACACACAGAGGATGCTAGTTCCTCACAGGAAACCCAGCATGAGCAACTAACAGTACTATGAAACCCCCTCAGTAGGGATGTTAGTCCATCACAAGATAACCACGGGTGCTACTTCCCCCTCCCCTCCCCTCCCCTCCCCCTCAGCCTCTTTCTGGAAAGGTTCCTCATCTGTAAAGCTGGTTACACATGAACAAGTTTTCCTTGAAGAGTTTTGACTTTATTTGCTGGTGTGTAAAGAAAAACTTGTCAAGTTTTTCCTTGACAAGTGCACTTGTTCAAAAGCTAACATGCTAGTTTTTGAGCAAGTGCATTTGTCAAGGAAAAACTTGACGAGTTGCAGAATTTGTTGGTCTGTACGGGTCGACAAGGAAAACTTGTCAAGAAAATTGTCGTTTACTCTGTAATTGAATTGCTGGCTACAGTGTATACTTGTCAAAGAAAACTTGTTCATTCGTTCACATCAGCAAACAAAATTTCAGTCAAGGCAAAACTTGTCAAAGAAAACTTGTCGTTCATAAACATGAGCAAATGAAAATTGTCAGACACTTGTCAAGGAAAATGTGCTCGTGTGTAACCGGCTCTAAAGAAAACCCAAGTATGGCGCATCAAGGAGATACATGTATTACCAAAGAATACTCCTTGCATGGGATGCTAGTCCCATCACAGCAAAACCAACATAAAGATGTTGGTAGTAAATTACAGCTGCCCCCGCTGACTGGTTAGCTCAGTGGTAAAGCACCAGACTACCATGTGGGAGGTTGCGGGTTCAAACCCCGGCTGCACCAACACTCAGGGTCTTTAAAATAATTGAGGAGAAAGTGCTGCCTTTGTAATGACATCTACAAACGGTTAGACTTTCTAGTCTTCTCGGATAAGGATGATAAACCGTAGGCCCCATCTCACAACTCTTCATAATTCTCTGATTCTGTGGGACGTAAAAGAACCACTAGGGACGTAACAAAACTCTGGCTGTGATCACCCCTAATGTCTGTCTTAATTTGATACTGACATTACAGGGGCACTCATAACTCAACTTCATTAATTGTAAACTGCATTATTAACAGTCTGGCAAAGTCCCCTGGCCAGTGTTGTAAAGCGCCTAGAACAGCTAGTGATATAGGTGCTATATAAATAGAGTTTATTATTTATTATTATTATATTATGGGATGTTGGTCAATCACAAGATACCCAGCTTAACAATACAGGATACACAGTGTAGAGTAACTTGGAGTATCAATTGCTGCTCCTAGCTTTCAAGCTGAGGTGGGGAGGTAGCCTCCCAAGCAGTCGTTTTTAGGGGCCTCACATGTCACCTCCTCCCCACAAACGCCTGCTTAACCTGAAGCCAACATTCCTTTCTCATTCTTTGGCGTGCAGACATCCTAGCCAACCATGACCGAGCAACTGTCCAGTGATGACAAGTAAAATTAATCCTAATGAGTGCTTCTTTCTCTTGTGAATTTGTAAATGTATCAAAGTGCTGGAGCCAATTAGTTTTGGAGTAATATTTTTTTTTTACTATAACAGTTAACATTAAAAAACAACGATGTTTTGACTGATCAACGGTCATTTTCTAGTTGAAGGATAAAATTGTTTAACATGCGCTTATATAATAATCAATTGGAAAATGCTAATGAGGTACTGACTAAAACTCTAAAATATTTGCATAGGAACAATACGAGAAAATCGCGGCAATAATGGTAAGAATGCTAAGGCGAAAGAGACAATATTAAAAGTGAATAATTAGGTAAAAACTTTTGCGTGGATCGAATCACACTGTTTGTTCAGTTTTGGTTTAAGGGGGGACTAACTTAACAACAAAATTAGCAAACATTGTTGCTATGGAAAGTTCCTAACCCTCACATCTTGGAAACCCTAACTTGCACAGGCAAGCTGTCTGGCTATGTTTTTACAATCAAAAAGTTTTAGAAGATTTTCGAGTCACAACCATATTTGTTAAGTCATGTGACCAGAACAGAAAAAGGCCTAAACCTCGAGTGGCGTACACTTCTGGATATCGAAAATGGTGCCAGTGGTTAACGATCGCCAAGGTGCAAAACTCTACGTATCGATTTTTGGAAATTCGCATTTTTGTTAGATTTATTACGTCATAAGCACGCAAATTCATACCATTTCGTCATTATCATTGCAGTTATGTACGTTAACAACAATTGCTTACGTAGGCTTGTAAAGAAGGCTGGAATATCCCCGACTGGCAAAAAAAATCGAAACTTCACATAATTTTCTCCAAGTTTTAGGGATTTTTCTCTCTAAAGCGCGGTTGGGGCCTGGGGCAAGTTGCGCATGCAATATTACATATTCACCTTATCGTACGTCACCAATATAGTGGCAAAAACACCGAAAAACCGTGTTTTAAAAATACAATCCGTAAAAATCCCTTGGCAACAACGCTAAGTCTGTAGTTAAGTTAGTCCCCCTTAAGTTCACGAATAAAAAGCATTTCAAAAATCAAACAGTCTAATCTACTCTGACACTTCTTTAAAATCTTGAAATTTGTTTCGATGGTCTCCGGATCCTTTCCATGCTCGTCCTTTGCGTGGTTGCCAATTGTTGATCGCTTATGTTCCTCCACATGTTGATGTAGGTGTCGACTCATGAAGCCAACATAGTCTGCATCACACAGACCACACTTATAATAATAAACAACGTTTTGTTGATTAACAATTGGAGGTTTGTGTTCCTTCGGTTTGAATTGTCTTTTGATCTTCTGACTTGTGTAAACGTGTTGGACAACGGCATCAATCTTTCGGCTGAGATCACCGAGTTGGTGTCTTACCGCATTTGCTGATTTTTGGTCTTTGAACGGTAGGACAATTCTGATAGGGGCATCATGGTCATCGGATAGTTGTTCTTTAGTGCATACATCCTCGGAGACTTTCATTTCAATAAAATGTCTGATGGTATTCTCTACGAGATTTCCGGGATAATGCAGGCGAGCAAAAACAGTTTTTAAACGTTCGCATTCTTGATGGACAAACTGCCAATTCGAGGAAAGTCTAAACGCACGGTTTAACATTGTCTTCAGCAAAGAAGGAAAGGAAATTTGTACGAGCAAGTGGATGGGGTTGTCATGGGCTCTCCCCTTGGACCACTAATGGCAAATGCGTTTATGTGCCATATTGAAGAGAAATTGGAAAACCAAAACAGGATGCCTGCTTTCTATAAGCGCTATGTCGATGACACCCTCAGCAAAATGCCCAATGTCTCATCTGCCTCTGAATTCTTGTCAACATTAAATGAAATCCATCCCTCACTCAGCTTCACAATGGAACTTGAAAACAATGGCAAACTTCCCTTTCTTGGAATGATGATCATCAGAAATGGTCCCCGACTAGACACGAAGGTCTACGTGAAACCAACTGATACTGGACTTTTACTGCATTACCAAAGTCATATTGACATAAAGTATAAACGTTCTTTGCTGAAGACAATGTTAAACCGTGCGTTTAGACTTTCCTCGAATTGGCAGTTTTTCCATCAAGAATGCGAACGTTTAAAAACTGTTTTTGCTCACCTGCATTATCCCGGAAATCTCGTAGAGAATACCATCAGACATTTTATTGAAATGAAAGTCTCCGAGGATGTATGCACTAAAGAACAACTATCCGATGACCATGATGCCCCTATCAGAATTGTCCTACCGTTCAAAGACCAAAAATCAGCAAATGCGGTAAGACACCAACTCGGTGATCTCAGCCGAAAGATTGATGCCGTTGTCCAACACGTTTACACAAGTCAGAAGATCAAAAGACAATTCAAACCGAAGGAACACAAACCTCCAATTGTTAATCAACAAAACATTGTTTATTATTATAAGTGTGGTCTGTGTGATGCAGACTATGTCGGCTTCACGAGTCGACACCTACATCAACGTGTGGAGGAACATAAGCGATCAACAATCGGCAACCACGCAAAGGACGAGCATGGAAAGGATCCGGAGACCATCGAAACAAATTTCAAGATTTTAAAGAAGTGTCAGAGTAGATTAGACTGTTTGATTTTTGAAATGCTTTTTATTCGTGAACTTAAACCAAAACTGAACAAACAGTGTGATTCGATCCGCGCAAAAGTTTTTACCTAATTACTCACTTTTAATATTGTCTCTTTCGCCTTAGCGTTCTTACCATTATTGCCGCGATTTTCTCGTAGTTTCTATGCAAATATTTTAGAGTTTTAGTCAGTACCTCATTAGCATTTTCCAATTGATTATTATATAAGCACATGTTAAATAATTTTATCCTTCAACTTGAAAATGACCGCTGATCGGTCGAAACGTCGTTGCTTTTTAACGTTAACTTTTATAGTAAAATCTGTTTCGAAAAATTTGTTGATTCGAAAAGTAATATTTTTTGACAGTTTTTATGTAATATGGCGTGTTACAAGAGACTTAAAATTTGAAAAAGTGAATAAGTTAGAATAGTTAGAAGTCTGAAGCATTTATCAGTTGATCAAACATAGAGTAAAATGACGTGAGATTATTACAGGTAGGACAACAACAAAGCTTGATCTCTCATGGTCCTGCATTAAACCAGACGAAATTCGCCAATGGCACAACGACCCCAAAACATCCTTAAGAAGCGGTCAGAGGTTATCAAACACTGATGGCACAGACTGCACCAATTCATACTTTTTTCTTCAGTTCACAGGAGGCTGACGATAAAATTATGCAGCTTGCTGTCCACTGCTCGCTTGATCCAATGCACACTATGGTCTACTGATGGCAAAGTCTCCTTCCTCCAAATCACTAAGACTAACCAAAGATATGCCAATATTTCTTGTTCTGACTTGGCCCTTCATCAAACTGACACAACAGCTACAACATGACCAGGAGTAGCAGCGAAGATATATATAGAAGATTGAAGACAAAGCTTGATAAATAAGCGGCTTTCTGTAACAAGTCGGCAAATTGACGAAAATATTGTTATTTCCCTGTCACAAATTCTTCAATTGAAGTCAGTTGATAGGCCAGTGCTACTATGATCAAATTTTTACACCTTGATTTTTTAAGTTTATCACATAGAATCCCAGCAAAGATTTAAACACTGTTTTCCGCTTGTAAATATCTGCATTGGTTCCTGAGATATTTAAGTTTGAAAAATGTGTAAAATATGCAAATGAGATGACTGATGATGTCATAGTATCAACCCAATATAACATTATCTCGGTCAATTTGCGCAGAGACCATTGAAACTTGGCAGGCTGATAGTTCTTAAGGCAACACACCTATGGCTATAAAAAAATTCGGTTCCCATGGCAACTCACTCTTTTCCAGTCCTCCCAACATGATTTCAATATTTTAGTGATTTTCAGCTCGAAAAACATTTAACAAGGCCGTTAACTCCACCTAACATATTTACATGATTGCTGGATCATGAAGATGAGGCACCATTGGAAAATATCAAAATAGAATTCTTAAGGTGGCCAGCAAAGCCCATGATATCAGCAAGGTCTGGAACCCAGTATGTTGCCATGGTAACAATATTGGTAAGCTCATATTGTGAAGCACATCTAGTAGAATCTTACTGCAAAGAATCAAGCATTTCTGATGCAAATTGGCCAAGATGTCTTTTTTCATCATATTTGATCAAAATTCAGTTGAGTATATGACATCATCACTTGGCTAATTTGCATACTGTATTCAAAAAACTTGAATATCTCTGGAACAAAAAGAGATATTTGAAAATAGTAAACAGCATTCTCCTTCTTGTACAGACTACTTGTTTATATTTTAAAATGGCTGAGATAGGAAAGATGTGAATTTTGTCATAGTAGTACTTTAAACAGGAAATTTTGAACATAGAGCACACCGTGATCAGAGCTATAGAATTTAGTAGGTAAAATGTGATTGGCTTAGCGACAGAAAAGGAATGTTGGCTTCGGGTAAACAAGCGATTGTGGGGAGGAGGTGAAATATGAGTCCCCTAAAAACAACTGTGTGGGAGGCTAGTGGGAGGAGGCTGATGATGAAACAGTACAACATATACCGGTTTTATAAGTCTACTAGTGTTCTATCATATTCCGTTGTAGATAGTGGGCAGCAGAATGATGTCAACAAAATGGTGGCCACTTCTTCTCATTTTCAGAAGTGTCTATGAGGAGGATTTAGATAATTTACTTGTTTAGTTTTGAACAACTAGTAGATTTATACTGAAACAATTAGATTCTTTGCTCTCAATTTCTATGCGTGATAGCTGATGATGAGGGCACACACATAATAGAAATCTTGAGCTCATAATCTAATTGTTGAATACACAATGGCCAGGCATGAACTGCAAACTTACCAGTAAGAATCATCACTCTACAGATTATTAAAAAGCCCAATTAACAGTACAAAGGCTATAAAAAGAAAGCACCCTTCTATACAACATTTGAAGGCCTCGGGGCATAACCATCCTATGTCGAATTTTGGGTTGTTTTTCGATTTTGCTTGGATTTGTCTGAATTTCTGCATGTGAACTACAATTCGATGGAAACACATTTTATGGTATTTTTTTGACTGATTCATCCAGAATCCAGAAATGCATTTTTTCTTACTAAGAAGATGTAATGCAACTTGCAAACCACTCCCATGGAAGGTTGGTTTCTCGGTGTACGTAAGAAAAAATGCATTTCTGGATTCTGGATGAATCAGTCAAAAAAATACCATACAATGTGTTTCCATCGAATTGCAGTTCACATGCAGAAATTCAGACAAATCCAAGCAAAATCGAAAAACGACTCAAAATTCGACATAGGATGGTTATGCTCCGAGCCCTTCATTTATAATACAAGTCTATCATACAAAACATACTCCACTCTCATAGAAGATTACCTGCGTTGAGGCTATTTTAGAAATATCTTTCTTTAGGCTACAAAGAACAAATAAGAATTAAATTAACGTGGATTAAACTGAATTTCTTGCCATAGAGTAAAAACGAAAATCTTCTTAAAACACAAACTCTCAGTCTTAAAGCTTTAAAACTAGCAGCTTGGTTGTCAGAAAGCAAAATGACGCTCATACAAAATTGAACATACAAGTCATGTAAACCCAAAATCTTAACATGGAAATCATTCTTAATGCACGCAGTGTTTAGATAGTGATCAATACAAACTACAAATCATACGGTTGTTTTGACTGAAGTACTTCACATTTAACATATAATTATTTAGATCTATTTAAAAACAATCACATTTGAACTTTTTTTTACAGCTAGTGTATGCTACTTTGCACTCCACCAATGCTATTGTTATTGACTGGACTGTGCTGTCCATCATTACTTTACATCTCACTGTAAAAGCTGTCTGACCAAGGATCAAACAAGTTTTTCCTCTTGTAGCTTACAGTCTTTGTCCTCGTTTTCACAGGAAAACGTAAAACATTAAATAAATTCAATGAACAGTCACAAGTGCTAAACTAACCCTGTTTTGTGCATGTTTCCACTTATAAGTGCCAAGCTAGAGTTGACTCAAAGTTTAATTTGGACTTTCTTAAAACAACTGACATCTAACATGCATTTAGTTGATAATTAACTGACTAAAGGTAGACAAGAATAGTACCTTCTTAGTTTAGTGAGTGTGATATTGAGGTTAGGAAACTTTTCCCTGAATTGCTCATTCAAGTCCTTTTTCAGTTCAGAGGGCTTTGCATAAGCTACCATGGATACCTATAGACATAATAAACAGACAGGAAAGAGATAAGATGACAATTTACAGCAATCTCATCATCATCACCACCACCACCATGATCACCATCGTCACCATCACCTCCACTGTCACCATCACCGTCACCATCACCAGCAGTACACACCACCATCATCACTATCACCATCATCAACCCAATCTTCACCAGCATGATTGAATGCAATGTGGCATTACAGGGCTGGCATCTGGCATTAGTTAGAGTAAAATCTATCAAGTCCCCCTTGGAGGTGAGAGGGTTAGGGAAATTTAGTTTTTAGGGAAATAGTTTTAAACCCTTTCACCACCAAGGGGCCTCCCTTTGATGAGTAATATAATCTGGCTTTAGCCAGAGTAAAATCTATCAAGTCCCCCTTGGTGGTGAAAGGGTTATGGAGATAGTTTTTATTTTATACTGGCTAACACCAGACAATTTTACTCGTCAAAGGGAGGCCCCTTGGTGGTGAAGGGTAAAAAACTATCTCCCTAACCCATTTCACCACCAAGGGGCCTCCCTTTGATAAGTAAAATTGTCTGGCATTAGTCAGAGTAAAATCTCTAAAGTCCCCCTTGACAGTGAAAGGGTTTAAGGGAGATAGTTTTTAGGGAGATAATGACTTTTTTAAATCATGTTATCAGACTGCGTAATTCAATTTCCATTACAAAAATTTATTGTCCCATTACTACACAAGCACACACCTACCAAGTACGAGGCAAGGTTTAAAACCTTCTTGTGGCGGCCTGATGTCAACTCGGGATCATCCAGTAAATGTGGATCATATCCATTAAGTGAACTAAAACCAGCATCTGGACAGTCTTCAATTTTGAAAGATAAAGAGATTGAACAACACAACATCAACATTAATTAAAGAAAAAAGAATGCAGCAAGCAGTGCTATGCTTAGGTGATTCCAACCAATGTGTGTTTTGATCAATTAAGCTAAAAAATTAATTACTAAACAGTACTTTCCTGTCATGCTGTTTGTGCTGCTGTAAATGGTGCTACAATTATTTTTTGAGTCTGTGATAAAATCCTGATTATTTCGGTTTTGGAATTTTCAAAGAAGCTTAATGTTTGATTTCATTTGTTTCAGGATTATAACAGTTAATTCAAGAAAGAAAAAAACTATCAACCACAAACAACTTTTCATTAATAACTACTGGTACCTTTACTAAACACCTCTTAATTTTATAATAATGTAGACAGTTTTTCTGAGGTTTGAGTTTGCAGACAAAATCTACAGGTATGACCACTAAAATAAAAGCTAAGTACAGAGCAATACTCTGATATGAAGCTGTTTGTTACACTGTACAAGGCATGGATGAAAACCTAAAGCATAATAACTTAATTACTTATAAAAAAAAATTTTCAACAAACTTACTGCAAGGGGGTTACTGTGGGTTGATGGGCAACACTTGTGAATTGTGTTTTTGCTATGAAACTCCAGAAAACATCATTCTGTACCAACACTTTATTTTTGGTAATTCCATGGGGAAGGGGGTCTCAAAAGTCTTAGTTTTTAATTAAAAGGACTTAAGTTTATTTTTACTTTAAGATATATTAATTTTAGTTTTTAAAGTATGAGGCTAAATTGAAATTTCAAGATGGGTGGGGTGGGATTCTTAATGCCATCTAGTTAGCTTGATTAATAGAGTACTAAAGTGATGATGTCACAAAAACTTAATTTGTGAAATTATGGGATTTGTTCGGATGTTCAGAAAGAACATGATAACAAAACCTTAACTTGCCAAAAATCAGCGTTTTCTTACTGTTTGAGTCAGAGCGAGATATTATCACAGTGTTATGCTCTGCTGATTCCATACAAAAATCCATCTAAATTTTACAGAGTTCATAACGTTAAGTCAAATGAAGTCAAATTTAGAAGGATTTGTATGGAGTCAGCAGAGCATAACGGTGCTAATATCTCAAAGCCAATTTGCCTTTAAATGCTGATTTTTGGGAAGTTAGCATTTTTCATCTTGCTCTTTCTGAAAATGTCGAATAAATTCCATAATTTCAAAAATTCTAATATTAAATTTTGTGAAATCACACCTTAGCACTCTATTGGTAACAGCACTGGACTGCTGAGCAGAAGATAACAGGTTTAACCCATTGGTGCCCGCGCCGGCCAAAACCGGCTGCACAAGACTCCCATGCTTCAAAACATCACAACTTTCTCAATCACACAAATATTGCCTTAACTGTCAGTTGTGAGCACGAAATAGAATGTCCTTTAAATTTGCATATCCAATAAACACAAGAAACGTAGCGATTTTTACCAAATATGGCCTTTTGAGTTTTGACAAGAATGAAACTGACCATTTTTAACATCAAAGAGAAGTGACAAAAATGCCCCTTTTTGCCTTTATGTTTTTTAAAGAAGCTGAAATCATTGTAAAAAAACCAAACGTCAACCATCATAACGAAATTCAGTCCTTGTTCTAGCTTAGAAATGACTTTTTTGTTCATATTCTTTTCCCGAACGTAGATACAGCCTTTTGTTCCAGTGCATTCGGGCCTTCCCACCATTTTCAACATCTCGACCGCATGGCATGTTGGGAAATAACACTAATTTTTGACAGCGCCCGTTCCTTCCCCCGGTTCTTTCACATATGAACTAAGTCTACAGCCACTCTGACCTACCGCCAAAAATTCCTGCTTGTCGTCATCTTCAGTGCTCACAAATTCCAAAATATGCAGCGGTAGGTCGAGAAATTCATCAATAGTTGAGTCCCAAAGGTACTAAGTGTCCGACCGGCCAAATTCCCAGTTCATCGAATAACAAGCCAAATTCGACAACAAAGTACATCACCTTGCTTGATTCTTTGAGAAAGTGGACTCTTAGCTACCGTCATGCTTAATGATGCTCATCAGGCAGCCAGTAAAGATGAAAAACGGCTGTAAACTTAGCAAAAATCGCAAGCAAACCGAACTTGGGCCGTTCTTGTAGCTCCACGCATGAACAATAGCTACGTCAGAATGATGTTTTCAGAAACCTTGAGCCTCCAGTGCCTTAGGACAGCATCACTTTTCCATGGTACTTTCAAATAAAGAGTCACGAATGCTATGGATCGTTTATAGGTGGAAAAACACTCCGAAAATGTAAAAATGGCTGGGCGCCAATGGATTAAACCCCAGACAGAACCAATAAACAGAAGATTAACATAACTGGTGAGATCATGCTGGCTGTGTTCTCAACATCGACCTCAGTTCAGATGACCTTGCTATTGGACAGTGATGTAAAGCCGTTGGCCTTCACTACCTCTTTCACCTCTACAGGCATAACCTTGAAAGGGACGTAAAACTGCCCACACAATGATCGCAAGTAGTAGGGAACATTTTTCCCAGTGACATTGTCTATCCTACTATACAGCTGCAGGTTGGGTGGAAACTGAGTGCTGGCTAACCACCTGTCCCCACAAAAGCCTTGATTGGTTACAGAAACTAACAGTCACATGACATAACAATCTCATGACTGTTGGCGCTATCTTCCTAAGTGGAAAGGAATGAAAGGGGATGCTTGGAGGATGGGTGGGGTTCCAATACTGATAAAACCATCCACAAAAAAGGGTATTGATGTTTGCAGGAACAACACACTGGAATTTAATATACAGCATAGACAAGAAAAAAAAAAGACACAAACCAAGGAAGGAAAGAACATTACTCAGCGGTACCTGCACAAGACCCTCCTGGGTCCACCTGTATTGGTATAGGAGTAGCCACCCCTCGAATGCCAGGCAGTTCATTCCAACCAAATGGATAAGTTGATGTGAGTAATGATCTGTATGATACAGTCTGGAGAGAAAAAAAATGCCAATAATTACTGGTATGCCATCATTATATTGACCATTTTTAAGGTAATGGCAACATTTAATACAGTTGTATATAAAATGGTGGTTCATCTGGAAACTGATGTATGGTGCCACTACAGGTATTCTTTGGAGGACTTACTGGTATTTACTGAGAAGCAGGGGTTGTCCAATAGAGCTGAATTTCAATAATCATGTATCAATGTGCAAATACAGTGTATCACGTTATGTTCAGGTGGCTGCACTGGAGGTGTAAAATATTCAACAGCTCAGTTCAGTAAGTGCTCCTAACCCATAAATATTTTTTTCACCAAAATAAATCTTTGCACCAATTTGATGTGCATTGTGCCTTAGTTTTTTCTTTTTTACCTGATCTTGACATTTAATAGGCTGTAAAAGTTACAAAATCTAGCTATATCTCTCACACGACTGAGCTACAGATGTATATGGGGCGTGGGCTTATTCCTTCTTTGACGTCACAAACTGATTTGCATCGCAGCAAATCTTTGTAGGTGTTACAGATTAAATTTGATCTCAGATTATTCTGGATTTAACCTACAATCGGCAACATAATTAGTTGATACATCGTGTTTCTGTAGTAGGTTTAGTGCACCAAATAACACTACTCTTTTTGCGTAATAATACATGTATACCATTTTAAAGGTACTTTTTGGGATCTGAAATAAATGACACCAACTGGTGTGGAGGAGGTCACTGAAAAGACTGAGAAGTGCCCAAAGTGAAAAATAGAAAACATTGAGATTTTTCATTTGCTTCGTACATGTATATAGGGTATACCACTAAACTATAGCTTAAATTGCAGCTCTCAGAGTAATGATTGTTTTGAGATATCACCTTGACAAAAAAAGTACAAAGACAAAACGTTACAAAAGTTGTAGGGGTGGTAAATCAAGTCTTATATTGGAGGGGGCCATGATTTTATCCCTTCAATGTGTAGATCTTTCAATGGCCATTTGGTTGTGAAAAGTTCAGAGAGAATGGTTAAATATTGAGCATGTAATGGCATCTTGTGCCATATGGCACTCTTGAGCATTAAAGGTTTAAAAAAATCATTACAGGCCATCAGAGGCCCTGAGATACATGTAACAAACACACATCACACATTAAGGATTAGATACCTTGTCTGCTGATCCCAGTTCTACTCCTTCTATTCCAACAAATTGGTTTGGTGTTACTGCTGACGTTTTTCTGACACTACCATTTGATGGAATTTTAATGGAAAGTGCACACATTAATACAGACAGAAAACATATTTTGTTATAATTTCCAGGTACATGTACGTAACGTTGTAGTTTAACTAAATAAACTTCTATTGGTAGATGAAAAGTTTCCAATCACTACGATTTTAAATTTCCATTTACAGAAATTATCTGATAATGAACCTGAAAGAAACAGAAATTAATAAAGAAAACAAAATGAACATTTTGAATCACAATATACATACATGCAGGGCTTGAGACTAATGGTAGCCAACTAGCCACAGGCTAGTAAAAATTCCATTTTGGTTAGTGGATTTTGCTCTTCACTAGCCATTTTGGCTACTGAAAAGTTCAAAGCACTGGAGGACAAGAGGGGAACCAAATGAAATTAATTTCAAATGTATCACAAAAGAAAATGGAGTTGTGCAAGTGAACAGACAGAACAGATTTTCTGGATCTGCCCCTGCATCAGTATTGTGGTTGGAAAAGAAAGTACCTAACTGAAACTGCTTCACAGGATTAATGTCTGGCAAACAAGTCTGGCTAGTGAAAACTTTGTTTTCTCTAGTGAATCAAACCTCTCACTAGCCACTGGGCTAGTAAGCTGAAAAGTTAGTCTCAAGCCCTGTACATGTACACTGTATCACTAGATTAGGAGGCCACATTGTGGTTTCGGGGCTATTTTCCTTCAGGTGCTTCAATGACAATACAATATTATTGCTGTATTATATTCACAGAATAATTAACAGTATTAAAAGTTACAAAATACATGTATTATTAAAAATGTGTCACTCTCTAAAACTTCAAAAAGATAAAAAATATTAGATAATTAAAACAATGTCAAATGCCGTGATATACACTGTGCCTTTGCTATTTTGTGCTTATTAACAAATACATCCATTCCTACATTCTGTTGATTTCAGACACAATACTGCAGATTCTGACAGTCTCAATGAAGTGTTGTGAGAGGCCAAACAATGCAAATGTATCACTCCCCCTGCTGTTAGCACTATTTTTAGCCAGTTGCAAGGAACGTGGGTACATGTACTATTGCAGTAAACCAAAACAATAAGTTTTATTGTGTTGGTGTGACGATTTGTCTGTTGGCCTGTTGGAAAACAGCATCTTTTGGGATTTTTTGCTGCCTTTCCTACAGTCTTGAGTTCAATAAATACTGGGAAATTGTTTTTACAACATGCTGATTTGCACAGATGATCCAAGAGATATTCAGCATCTCCACATTCTTGAAATGAAGACGAAAAGTGAAGAGCCCTTTACTCGTCAGGGCAGAGCTCTCCCTGTCAAATTTAAATCAATGAACTTTGGAGAGCAGGCAAGAAGTTGTTTACAAATTCATGTATGGCCATACACTGTATCTCACACTCAGACTCTTTGATTAAAGGTGCTGTGGATCTGGATACTCCCTATGGTCTAGCCTGCATACAGGCTCTTCATTTAGGCAACACAGCAAAGATTTTTGCCTCGATTAATGGCGCACAGTCAAAAGCTACGGGTTGGAGCGAGTGAGGGAAAGGAAGAGCCCACAACGGTCTCTGTGTGGCTTGAGATCAGCCCCTTTTTGGCTTGACTAACCTGTCAAATCTTCAAAGTGGAATGAGCTGGCCAACCAGAAATAACCAGAAATGACCCTTTGGGTCACTGTTTATTCAACCGTGTCAATTTTGTAAGTGTTTGTTGAGGACAAAATATGGACCTCTGGGATCTTTTGTCAACATTTTCAAACCATGTACCAGAGAGGGATTTCAAAATTCAGTTCTCGCAATTTTGTTCTGAGCTGCTGCACTTAGAGTAAAATAATTTAGAGAAAACTTCAGCTAACAAAATGTGTGCAGTGTGACCACATGAAAATAAGTGGATGTTTTATTTCGAGGTATGCAAACTTTTGGCATCTGCTCTGTCTTGGTTTATCCAGCAAACAGATCATGCTTTCAGCATCCTTTAATAAAGTAATCTGTAGCCATTTTAAATGTAAACATTTAACTTTTTTTAATAATCTTTATTGATATTAAATGAAGGGCTGGGGGCATAAACTGCCTAAAGTATATAGAGTTGTAGGTGTTTTTTTTGCATACGTTATTTCTCGAAAACGAAAAAGAAATTGGTGAAAAAAATATGGGACAATGTTTTTGAATCAAAATGTAGTCCACATGCAAAAATTTGGACAAATCCAAGCGAAATAAAAAAACGGCCGAAAATTCCACATAGGCAGTTTATGTCCCCAGCCCTTCAAATATTGTAGAGCATAAATACAGATACAATTACAGAACTGATAAAAATTACGTACACTTACAATTAGAGTATTACTTACATTACAAACACAGAAATAATAAAACAATAAAAATACAAGTCCGCAAGAAATTAGATTATAACCGTATGCTGTAAGAAATTTCCAGAGTAATCACAAAAACATTATTGAAATAAATGAATTAATTTTTCCCATTTCTTTAAGTGCTGCAAAAGTTTGTCGTTCTCCCTTGGAACTTGGAACTTGGAACTTATACTCCCAAATAGCTAGGCTAACACTGGGAGATATAAAATAACGAATTCAAATAAAAATAATCCACAATGAAAATATAAAGACCAAAAGAAACAGCGAAAGCAAATAGTTCAAAGTCTTTTCAGGTGGTTCGGGGTCTTCATGTTCTGAATGTCCCACATGGCTAGTGACTTAAAAGAAGTGATTGTCTTAGCTTGGACTGTTTGAGTTGACAGTTTGTTCTATACCCGAACAGTTCGTACAAACGGAGAATACCGTAACTGTACGCCAAGACACTTGGGTAGGGCTGGAGCATAGCATGTTGGATCCTTGATCTAGGTGCTGGTTGGATAGAAGATGGGAATTCGAGATCTATGAGATTGTTTTTGATCCCTTGCAATATGAAGCCCAATATTATATATACGCTTAGACCTGGCGATAAAAGCTGAAAGGTTAGGTACTCCAATTTTTTGACATCTACTGGAGTAGAGATAAAATTTACCCAATAGTAGCATATGACTGATTAGAATGAAATAATCTTTATTATCAAATTTTCCAAATATCAAATCTGTCTCTTTTAATGTATTTATTCGTCTATAAACCGATCCCGGCTATAAGCCGAGACCCTAAACTTAGCAAGTGGAGTAGTGACCAGATGTTCACCAAAAAAAAACGGAAAACTCTTGGCTATAAGCCGAGACTTGAAAATTCCGTGGAGAAAAAAAAATGCATGGATTGTGTGCCACACTTCAGCGAGAATTATGTTGAAAATCTAAAAATTCAATGCCATAATCTTCACCATAAAGGAATTTTAACAAACCTTGTAACTTTTAGGAAATGTTTGGAACCTTTTTATGCGAAAACACTCAAAACACTTCCAAAACACAAAAGATCGAAGTTGTAAATGACCCGCCATCTTGTATGACCACAGGCAGCCCAAGCTCTCTTTATGAACCACACAAGGAACACAATATGGCGTCGAATTATAAGGGTTTGTATGGGATTTTCTACAGATATCCATGAAGGTCGTTTAAAGTGAAAATATTCAATAAAAATGGCTTACCTTATTCCATCTGTGTGTTGTTTACTCCTGGTGTTGTTTTTTTACCGATTTAACTTGATTTAAGCAATTTTTTTTAATCCTGGTTTTCTCTTCATAAAGAGGAGACAAGGCAAAACACAGGCAGTCCGGACAGCCTGCCGAACGAAGTCAAAAATCCCAGGCTAAAATGTACCCACGGCCACAAATCCACCGCAGAATTCAAGGGAAATGGTTGATCTTTCATTTCAGTTCTCTAGCCACACAATCGCAGCCCTGAGATCGACGCCGGGCGGCTCTTCGTGTCCCCAGTGAAACGATAAAACGATGGCAGACACCCGTGTACATTTTAAACACGACACAAGACCGTTGAAATCAGCTTGGTAACCTCGTCATGTTGGCAAACCAAGACTCGCGGGGGTACTAGACCTCAATTTGTCAGCAACACTTCTTGCAACACCCGTGGTCCCCTCAGGATGAATCTACACTGCTCCATTGTCTCAAGCACCCAATCAAAACCGCGCAGCGTCGTGTTTACATGTGCGAAAAATGTGCACAACTCAGAGGAAACCCAGGAAGAAATGTAGCCGGTAAATCTGTAATTTATTTTCAAAAATGTAAGTATTTGAACTGGTTTTTGTTTATTTTTATTTCTCATGTATGTGTGTATGGATGGCTAGATGTTTCCCGTTCTTGACAACTTCAAGTTTTCCAAGAGTGGGGCGCGGAAACGATGACAAAAACACTGCCGTGACTAAAGCTAAACGATCAATTCCAAGTGCTGCATAGCTCTCTAAGAAGCTACAGTGCTAAAGAAAGGATCGAAAGACAAAAAGCAGTGATAGAAGCACACCATCTTGCTGCAAATACAAACGTCTGGGCCCGGCAAAACAAAAATTGCAAGACTGATTATTACACGGCTCAAAATCCTATTCTTACAAAGATAACTGGCTGTATTGTCCTCCGGAAGCACTTAAATGAGCCAAACCAAACTTAGATAAAATGCCTCAAAGGGCGTGAAAACCACAGTCACTAAACAGAAACAAGGGTTCAAACAAACAAGCGTTGAAACTTGTAACCCAGAAATGACCTTTGAGATCAAGTATGCAACCTCTAAGCACATGGCTCCATTTAGTCACTAACATGAAAATCCTCTAAATCATCATGTTAACCCGCTGAAAACATACAAGAAGATAAATGGGTCAAAAGACCGAAATAGAAGCAACAAACATGTGAGTAGGAGACATGTAGGCCTTCCATCCCCATTTTACGTGACTGAAATGTAAAACAAAATATAACAAGCTCACATGTCACCTCGTGATCGCTTGTAAGAAAGAACAACATGCGAATATATTGGAAAACTTGAAGTTGTCAAGAACGGGAAACATCTAGCCATCCATACACACATACATGAGAAATAAAAATAAACAAAAACCAGTTCAAATACTTACATTTTTGAAAATAAATTTACCGGCTACATTTCTTCCTGGGTTTCCTCCGAGTTGTGCACATTTTTCGCACATGTAAACACGACGCTGCACGGTTTTGATTGGGTGCTTGAGACAATGGAGCAGTGTAGATTCATCCTGAGGGGACCCCGGGTGTTACAAGAAGTGTTGCTGACAAATTGAGGTCTAGTACCCCCGCGAGTCTTGGTTTGCCAACATGACGAGGTTACCAAGCCGATTTCAATGGTCGTTGTGTCATGTTTAAAATGTACACGGGTGTCTGCCATTGTTTTATCGTTTCACTGGGGACACGAAGAGCCGCCCGGCGTCGATCTCAGGGCTGCGATTGTGTGGCTAGAGAACTGAAATGAAAGATCAACCTTTGCCCTTGAATTCTGCGGTGGATTTGTGGCCGTGGGTACATTTTAGCCTGGGATTTTTGACTTCATTCGGCAGGCTGTCCGGACTGCCTGTGTTTCGCCTTGTCTCCTCTTTATGAAGAGAAAACCAGGATTCAAAAAAATCGCTTAAATCAAGTTAAATCGGTAAAATAATGACACCAGGAGTAAACAACACACAGACGGAATAAGGTAAGCCATTTTTATTGAATATTTTCACTTTAAACGACCTTCATGGATATCTTGTAGAAAATCCCATACAAACCCTTATAATTCGACCCCTTATTGTGTTCCTTGTGTGGTTCATAAAGAGAGTTTGGGCTGCCTGTGGATACATACTTTGTATTTTGATTTTAAAAAAATTGAAGAATAAACAGAAGATACAGAAAATTTGGGCTTGCCGGCGATTATTGTCCGGCAATAAGTACTGTGGCAAAGCATCCACTGAGTATGAGCTACCATTTACAATAAGTTTGTTACCTTTGATAAACACACGTTAAATGTAAGCCATTTTAGCTTTCTTGTAAGCCGCTTGGAGTTTGCCACATTCTTTTGCTGATTCCACAGAGAGATCTTTATCAATATACACGGAGGAAAAACAAGTTTTCAATAAATTCTTCCTTTTTTCCCACACCAGATCAGCATCCAAATGGGAAACAAATTGTGCTATTACAGGCCGTGGACGAGCAGAGGCTTTGGTGTTACCGGCATTGGTTGATGTTGCCGCAGAATCAGTTCGAATGGTAGACTTCAACTTACCAATCCGATGGATTGCATGAAACTGTGTGTCATCGGGAGCTACGCCGAGTTCGCTAACAAGTTCTTTCACTTTACCAAAACACTGCTCGTTCGTTTCCTCTGGATCTTCAGGAATTTCTTATAAAAGCGAAGGTTATCTCTCCTCGAATATGCACAACAAACACACTTTATTCATTCACATTTCCATTACACAGTTTGTAAAACTTATTAATAATCTTCTTGTCTAATTACAAAGCCTTCAAGCGAACTAACCTCTTTGCTTAACTTAGAATTCTTCTGTAGTGTTTCCTGTAGCTGTTCCTCTAAGGATTTGTTCTTTTCTTTCAGTGTATTAACCTCAGCCCAGGCAGCATCTAACGACGTTGATACCTTGGTTAGCTCCTTTTTTAGAACATGAATTTCATGTTGGAGCTCCAGTTTTAAAGCTGCGAAATCATCGTCCATTTTAGTGCAACCCCTTTCTATTCTGTCTTGAATACTGGAAAGTTTTTCAAGGATTCTTGAGTCGACATCATCGCCATCAGTGGAGCTGGAGCCTCATGCTTGCTTTTTTTCTTAGCGCTGTTTTGGGACATAGCAGAACTTTCAAAAAAAACTCGTTACTCACTCTCAAACTTCAAAAGCAGTGCCAAAGGATGAAAAATGAAGATTAACTTGCCATAGTTACGGAGGCTTAAAGAACTCGTCAGGCTGCCATTGATAGCAGTCAGTCCCAGTCCCCTAAACATTTAACTTGCAATTGCTTGTTTGTATCCTTCGAAATTCCGGTCATTTTCCGTCCTTCAATATTTATGTATCAACCGCTCTTGAATACCATTTCAAATGGCTTGGCTAATCTGTTTGTCAACCATTGACTAGCAGTGCGGTTTGCCAATCGAACAGAATGATATCCATTATCGTATGATTTCGCGTGAGATACAATTACAAGGGCACAGCCATTCAGGGGTTTCAATAAAAGCCGGTTACCAGCGGTTTACTGCCGCCTATTATGCCTCTTAACGCCGTCTATTCAGGTTGTATTTCTTTGTATTTCTTATGGCCCCCTTTGTTGCCACAGCCACCTGTTCTACCTCCAGCAGCCGCTTGTAAAAAACTTATTGAAACCCCTGGCCGTTCGATGAAGCCGAATCCATCGATTTAACAAGAGCAAAAACTTGAAACACAAGGCTTTTTCTAAAGGCTGTAGGCAGCATGGCCATCACATCGTTTTCACTGAGAAGGTCTTGATCCTTCTTTCTTGAAGAGAACGCTGAGATAGCTTTACTCAGAAAAGCATCACTTTCTGCTTTCACTAAAACTTGGTTAAACCCAGCTTAACTCTGATTCACTTATTTATTTTCTCACTTTTCTTGTAGAGTTAGAACTCTTTTTAGCATATCTTCCTGTTTTTCAGTTTAGTTTTAGTCCATCTTTTTGTTACCTTTTTGTTATTTCTCTTAGCTTTGGTCGTTTTGTCCCACCCCGATTAGCGTTGTAGCTATTTGCGGGACAAACTATTGGTTTTATTGTATAGAACTTGTAATAAAGTTGTTGTTGTGGAATTTGGCCGAGCGCCAGCCTCTCTGAATTGCTCAAATGAAGAGCCTGTATGCAGGCTATGTATGGTCTTCCTCCCAGATCATCCTGTTATCTGACATTGGTTTCCTTGAGATCAATCACTGTGACCCCAACCATCTCTATTGTTGCAGCTGTCCAGTGATTATTAATTTTATGGTTGCCTCTTTCTTGCAAAAATATGTCTGACTTTTAATTATGCCAAGATTACTATTATCATAATCGAAAGGCCGAGAGCATAACCGACCCAAATGACTTTTAGGGCTTTTTTCTTTTTATGGTCCAAATTAGCTGAATGTTTGCATGTGGCCTTTGATTCATTAGAACAAAATTACCCCATAATTTTTTTTCACCATTTTCCACTCTTTTTCAAGAAAAAGCGTATACAAAAAAAGGCCCTAAAAGTCATTTGGGTCGGTTATGCTCTCAGCCCTTCAATTCAGCTACGCTCATTTGTATGTGTATTAATATTCATGGATGAATTGAATTACCTGAAGAGCATGTGAAATGATTGACGGGTGGAAAAGGATTGTTTGATAGTGTGACGTAGATTACACGTTTGGTGGTTAAAACATTAATTTAAGTTTTATTGATAGGAAACTTACGTGGCTCTGAGGTCTCGATCGCTTGCTAAATTTAATGGAAACTCGCCAGCCTGGTGGTCGAAAAGACGTCATTTAAAGTCTGTAGACCCGCAAGTCAGACACTTCTCAAAGAAGTGAGTGGTGTTTCTCTGTGCTTGCCAAACGTGAAGAGATTTAAGTTGACTGCCGGAGCGAGTAAATCGGCATTACAGAGTACTGAGCTAGGCGGGACGGTCTGAAAGCAACTCTGGTCTTAAAAGGGGCCCGTAGTTGAGAGTCTTGGCCCATTTGCCAAAGGTTGCCGTGGCAGAAATAGGGAAAGGACAGTTGTTTTTTGACTTAGGCGAAAAAATGGGATCCTTGATTAGGTGTTTTCCGCGTTCGAGAAGCCATTTGATTCCCAGAATTCATTGCAATCACAGAGGGCGCTGTCACATTGAAAAGTTCTGGCGAGGACTGGAAATGAAATTCGCTCGGCTGTGCTGGAAAAATTTTCACTTCGAAAGCATCACAGAGAATTCATCTAAGAGTGGGCAATCGACATCCCGAGAAGTCGGTCCGTCCGTTTTCGATGACCTGAGTATCTTGGAAAACAGTGCAAGGAAAAGTTTCATTGCCATGCGCTGCAAATATTCAAAAGCACAAAACTCATGATCGGCTGTCTGGTCATGTAAACACATGTAGACATTAACCTGTGCTGGCGGATTTTAACATATAAATCACTTTTGCATCGAGTACCTCGGTTAGTTCACTTATATGGAGTCTTGTAAACGTCAGCAAAAAGTGTTTTCACGCAAGATTAACAGCAAAGAGCATTTTCACCCGAGATAAACAGTTAAAATAATTTTCACACGAATCGTGTGCGGTCGAATTTCATAATTCAATGTACCGGGTATGCAAATTTTCTACCGTCTTAAGCTAAAGAATATCTTCAGAACTAGTTAAGTTTTTTGTCCAAATTCTTGAATTGTCGTCATTTACTTTGATTTTAATACCATTTTCGTTCCATGTTTTCCATTTGACGATGAAACTGAATCCGTCGACAGATGATAGGGATTAAATTTCATATCTTATGCAAATATGTACATTTTGAAGCCAACAAAAATAGTGAAGTATTTTGTTCCATTTTTTTCACTGTCGTCATTTACGTTGATTTGTGATACAATTTTCATTCCACTGGTTCCATTTGGCAACGAAAATGAACCCTTCAAAATCATTTTAAATGGCCAAAGCATGCAAAACGCCAGTCAAAGCTCTGTTTCGAAGCGGAAACCAACGGGAAACAGCATACTCTTTTGACTCTTATTTTGCCCTTGAACATGTTTAAAATTCATTAACTTGAATTTTCGGCATTGCTCACGAACAGAAGTTGTTGGTATGGGCCAAAACCTATCTACAAGTAAAAACAGCCGTCTTTAATATTTTATTCTATTTCTCGGCTGACAGCAAGCTTTTTGAGCACTGAGTTAGAATCAAGTCCGATCCTGCTGTATGCCGTTTTCAACCAAATCACCCTCTTCAGCACTTTACTTATATGGGCCAAAGCCTTTCCAAAATAATTAAGAGTTAACCAAGAAACCTGTGTGCTCTTTTCATTTTGGATGAACCCTTTAAGCTGATTGAGACTCAAAGTGCGCCGCTTACTTTAACATTAACGTTAACGTTTGCAATGCCCTAGGCCTAACCCTATCCCTAGCTCTAACCCTAGCTCTAACCCTAACCCTAACCCTAGCCCTAATTTTAACCCTACCTCTAAACTTAACAATAACCCTAAATCTTTTGAGTGCTGTTTTCAAGTCGGACAAAATCTATGCGCGCTGGCTTAAGGTTAACCAAGGCTACTGTGTGCTGTTTTTAAGTCAAGCAAGAATGTTGCGCACTGTTTTCCAGCTAAGGAAGCTTCTTGAGCAATATCAGTAAGCAAAACACTGGTAATAAGCGCTGCATTTAAAAAAGTCGACCATTTCCAAGTCGGATGGGCATCTTGTGTGCTGTTTATGAGTGCTGTTCTCTTAATTCAGTTACAAGCATTTGGTGCTTAGTTTTCAATAAAGAATACCCTTGGGCATTGCTTCATGAATGTTAATAAGGCAGACTTAATTGAAGGGCTGAAAGCAAAACTATCGTATATGATGATTTAGTGTCGAAATTTCAAATTGCTCGGAATTGGCTGAATTTTGACATGTGGACTCCATTTTTGTCAAAAAACATTGCCCTGTATTTTATTATATTTTTTTTTTTTGCTGTGCCTGAAGTACATTCTACATTCACACAGACAGTCACGTATCATAGTTTCGCTTTCAACCCTTCAATTTCTGGCATGGCAACCTTTGGCAAATGGGCCAAGAATCTCAACTACAGGCCGCTTTTAAGACCAGAGTTGCTTTCAGACTGTCCCGCCTGGCTCAGTACTCTGCACTGCATAACGCCGATTTGCTCGCTCCAGCAGTCAACTTAAATCTCTTCATGTTTGGCAAGCACAGAGAAACACCACTCGCTTCTATGAGAAGTGTCTGACTTGCGGGTCTACGACGTCTTTCAACCACCAAGCTGGCAAGTTTCCATAAATTTAGCAAGCAATCGATACCTCAGAGCCACGTAAGTTTCCTATCAATAAAACTTAAATCGATGTTTTAACCGCCAAATATGTAGTCTATGTCACACTATCAAACAATCCTTTTCTACCCGTCAATCATTTCACATGCTCTTCAGGTAATTCAATTCGCACTTGAATATCAATATGCATACAAATGAGCATAGCTGAATTGAAGGGCTGAGAGCATAACTGACCCAAATGACTTTTAGGGCTTATTTCTTTTTTGGTCCAAATTAGCTGAATGTTTGCATGTGGCCTTTGATTCAATAGAACAAAATTGCCCCACGATTTTATTTGACCATTTTCCACGCTTTTTGAAGAAAAAGCATAAACAAAAAAAGGCCCTAAAAGCCATTTGGGTCGGTTATGCTCTCAGCCGGGCTTCAATTATACAGTACATTAAAACATCACTGAATGCAGATGTCATGTTACCCCATTCCTTCCTGGCCAGCCTCCTGGTTCTCTTTATGGTACTTTAGCACAGAGTACATAACCAGTGGAGCCCTGTGCCCTGAACACAACACTATTCTGCAAAAACAAAGGTACATGTACTATTAGTTTTTTCCAGACACGTAAGATGCACCCCCAGACTTGCCACAAGTCGACCTCTCGAGTCTCACAGCAGAAAAGCCGAGAGGTGTAAGCTTTTTAGGTCACAGAGCGACCAAGCAAGGCCCCGAAGCGGCTTAGTGAGTGACGATGTCGCCTTGTCTCGCTTGAAGAGTTTTCATTTGCATTTCTCGCCAAAAGTGGGGAGTGGCATGACTTGCATTTTGCAGAAGAGCATTAGTTATTGCTTTCGCAATCGACCCCATGTTGGAATTTCATGTTTCGTTACTCAAAATTACTTTTAATTGACAACTTTATCCCCGAGGGTCCCAAAGATTTACTCTGATTGGTCTAAGCACAGCGACCTGTTTTTGGGTCGCTAAAATTGGCGCCAATCAACTATTAAAAAGTCCTTCATCCTGCGCCATATTAAATAGGATGAAGGACTTTTTTGAAAGTCTAGATGCACCCCCTACTCAGCTGGTTTTATTTTTGGTTGGTGTTGTTGTGGTTTTTCGTGGAAACAGATAACATATTCGATGATGCTTCAATTTATTTTTAGGCTCATTTATCAAAGAAGAGAACCATAGTACAGTACTTGCAATGAAACAGGTCAGAAAGTACAACACTTCTCAGGGTTCCAGATACGATTTTAAGGCAGGGTGTCAACAAGGAATTCCATCAGTCAAATTTCCAGTGCTCCCACAAAACTATCATAAATTTTCTATTAATTTTAGGTCATGTAGCTGACTTTGTAGAGTTTTTGACCCGAGACCCCCCTCTTATCTGGAACACTGACTTCTGTGATCTTTGAAGTTAATTTTAGCTAAGCTAGAGTTTACACTGTATCCATGAACTCGATGAACTTGAATCACCCTCAATGCATTTTTGTTTTGTTGTTTTTACTTTTTCCCAGAATATCTGGCACATTGCTGGATGAGACAACAGTTGTACCATTAAAATGTCCTTAACCTGGTAGAAGTAATCTATACTCTTATGACAACCTGCATGCATTTGACTGTGTGTTACTATAGAGGGTATACAAGCAGTCTCCAGAGATTCGAATGACAATGGTTGGCGGCCATGTTGGTGGACAATAACAAAAGAAGCTAGCAAGAAATCTTTTGTTCATGGTACACCAACATGGTGGTGATGACATTCACTGTAACATGCATACGCAGGTTTGTATCATAGGCTGAAGGTTTTCTGATATTAATAAAACTAATTACTGCATTCTCAGTCCTGGGGAGAGGGAACCATGGAAAATTTCACCTATCAGTAAAACAATTTCCCTCCCCTGCACCATAAGCAATGACTGGTACATGAGCACATATTTCAATATCGCGTATCGTTTTCTAACTGAAAGCACTGAAGACTTTGAAATGTGAGCTTTCAAATCTGTAATCTTGAGTTTCCAACTCCTGATGACGAGAACCAAACAAATTTCCAACACTTATATTAAATGTCATAATTTCCTTTGATAAAAGATGTTGAGATAAAACATTAATTTTGACACACAATACATGATCCCTGTTATGAGATTGCAGTATGCATACAAATTTGCAGTGTATTAAGTTACAAAATCGAGGGGCAATATCAAATATTTACTGTACCTCAAAGGACTCTGAGGTCCAATACTTGGAATGTGTAAGCATGTTAGGCATTTTTCACAGGATACGTAGCAATGATTTTCCTCGAAATTAAATAATTAATGATAAGGGGATACCGGCATATTTTCTAATTTTAATGGTGTTCTCATTTAATAAAAAATTCTGTCATTTATTTTGTTGCATTGCATCGACAAAGAAAATCATTTTCCTTACTACAGAGCAGTTTTCAATTGAGTGTCGTAAAACCAAAACCAAAACCAAAACCAAAACCAAAGCAATTACTCCAGCCAATCACAACAGTAAAAGAGCCAATCAGAATACGAAGCAATTACATGTAGCCGGCATAAAAGCATGGGAAAATACGCGCGTGCAAATCACAATTGGTTTTGGTTTTGCTTCTCATTGGTTGAGAAAGTGGCGCAAGTTTTCCTGGCCAATCACAGAGCGAAGCAATGCAAAACCAAAGCAAAACCAGAATTACTTTCGACACTCAATTGAAAACCGCTCTAATAGACGAAATTCACTAAACATA
>JAEMWC010000351.1:450000-455000 GCA_016490735.1 Pachyseris speciosa
AAATCGGCTATTTGAGTCGTCTGGAAAATCCCGATGGTCTGAGGAAGATAGTAGATCGGCTACCGTTCCCGTTAAAGTCAAGGTGGCGAGAAGTTGCAGACACCATAATGCAGAAAGAAGGAAGAGATGCTACCCTAAAAGACATTACGGATTTCGTTGAGGCAAGATCTAGAGTGGCGAACCATCTAATTTTTGGAAAGATCTCAGGAGACCCGAAGGCAATCGATAAATTCAAGCAAAGAAAGGGTATAAAAACTTTCACTGTTCAAGGACGCCCCCAGCGATCGAGTGGCTACCGAGAGACTCAAATTCAGTGTCCTTCCTGCGACAGAAATCACTGGCTTTCGCAGTGTGATGATTTCAAGAAGTTGCGTTTAAGCGACCGATATCAGCTCGTCCGTGCAAAGAAACTGTGTTCTAATTGCTTAGTACCGGGTCATTTCGTCCAGACCTGTCCAAAGAGAAGTTTCTGTCGTATTGAAGGCTGCACAAAGAAGCACTCAACCTTCCTGCACGTCAGAGATCAGAAAGAAGTGCCACCACTGCTATCAAGTCATGATTCGAGTAAACAAGTCTCCCAAGCAAGTGTGTCCGAATCAGTTGCAAGTACCACACAGGTTAATAACTGCTACGTGCAAGGTGGGACCTTCCAAGCTTCAAATGGTTCATCTGTCATAGGCTTGTCGATAGTCCCTGTAAGGGTTAAGGCAAAGGGTCAAGACAAACAAGTTCTTACCTACGCGTTCTTGGACTCCGGTTCAAATACCTCGTTTTGCAAAGAAGAACTACTGAAAAAGCTTCGCGTCAAAGGAGAAAAATCAAGTCTTTCCCTCACCACTCTTCAAACGGCGAACGAATCGATCGATTGCTCCCTCGTTAATTTGGAGGTCTCTGACCTTAACGGCAACAATCCAGTAGAGCTACCATACGTCTATTCTAGGCCCAGTCTACCCGTTTCAACCGACACTATTGGTACGCAAGAAGATGTAAATCGCTGGCCACACCTAAAGGGTGTTAAAATACACAGTATCGAAGCAGAAATCGGCCTTTTGTTAGGCAGCGATGCCCCACAGGTGCTACAACCATATGAAGTCAGAGAAAGCAAAGAAGGAGGTCCTTTCGCCACCCGCACCGTTTTTGGCTGGGTTTTAAACGGTCCCCTTGGTAGAAAAGAAGCAAAGGTTCCAACCGCAAACTTCATCGACACCAACGCCAACCTCACCAAGCAGTTTGAGGATTACTGCAACCTAGAATTCAACGACTCAACCTACGAGCCTAAGATGTCGATGTCACAAAACGATCGACGCGCATTGGAAATCATGGAAGGCACAGTAAAGCTCTCGGATGGTCACTACGAAATCGGTTTACCATGGAAAAATGACCCACCACGTTTAGAAAACAACAGGTCCCAGGCAGAAAGCAGACTTCAGATGCTCAAGAAACGCTTACAAAAGGATGCGACCTTGCGAGAGAAATACCAAGAGTTCATGAACGACCTGTTGTGCAAGAACTACGCTACAAGGGTGACTAATGAAGACCAGTCGCAGAAGGACACGTGGTACCTACCGCACCATCCAGTATTCCATCCCCAGAAGCCTGACAAGGTCCGAGTTGTATTTGACTGTTCAGCTAAGTATCGTGGCACTTCTCTTAACGATCAGCTGCTACAGGGGCCGGATCTCACCAATACACTGGTTGGTGTTCTGACGCGTTTCCGGCAAGAACAAGTCGCCTTTATGTCAGATATTGAAGCAATGTTTTACCAAGTTCGCGTTCGTCCAAGCGACTGCGATTATCTGCGATTCCTTTGGTGGCCAGACGGCGATCTAGAAAAACAACCAGAGGAATACCAAATGTTAGTCCACTTGTTCGGCGGTGCCTCGTCTCCAAGCTGTGCGAACTACGCCTTAAAGAAAACTGCTGACGATAACATGGAAGATTTCGACGCAGTTACGATCGACACCGTAAAGCGAAATTTCTACGTAGACGACTGTCTCCGTTCAATTGCAACAGATTCACAAGCTGTTCGCTTGGCAGGACAACTCCGTGAACTACTATCAAAAGGAGGTTTTCGTCTCACCAAATGGACATCCAATTCAAGAAAGGTGATCGACTCTGTTCCTGAATCAGAAAGAGCGCCCTCAGTGAAGGATCTTGACTTCAGCAAGAATTCAGCGCTTACTGAAAGAGCCTTAGGTGTCCATTGGAATGTTCTAGCAGACACCTTTAGTTACAAAATCGTTAGCAAAGAAAAACCAGCTACAAGAAGAGGAATTCTGTCCATTGTTTCTTCAATCTACGATCCACTGGGTTTTGTATCTCCGTGTATCCTACCCGCAAAAGCCATCCTACAAGACCTGTGCCTCAAGGGCCTCGGATGGGACGATCAAATTCCCGAACCTAGCAAGCAGAAATGGGAAGCCTGGCTTAAAGAACTCCCTAAACTGGAACAATTCGAAATTCCGCGATGCTTCAAGCCACCAGACTTCTCAGACGTAAGACGACGCGAGCTTCACCACTTCTCAGACGCTTCCAGTCAAGGCTACGGAGCAGTTTCTTATCTCCGACAAATCGATGTGAATGGTAAGGTCCACTGTTCTTTAATCATGGCAAAGTCCAGATTAGCTCCCCTCAAAGCAATGACGATTCCGAGAATGGAATTATCCGCAGCAGTTTTGGCAACAAGATTAGATCGGATGATCAGACGCGAAGTCGATATTCGCATCGACAGCTCTACATTCTGGACCGACAGCACTTGCGTTCTTCGGTACATAGAGAACAAGGACAAGAGATTCCAAGTCTTCGTCGCCAATCGCGTCTCTGCGATATTGGATCAGTCTACAGCAGCCCAGTGGCGATATGTCGAAACTGCACTAAACCCTGCTGACGAAGCATCCAGAGGCATGGCAATTGATGCGATGCTAAGAAATGGCCGCTGGATATATGGAGCCCCCTTCCTAAAGCAACCTGAGGAGACCTGGCCGCAGAGACCTGCTGATGTTGGCGAGATATCCGACAGCGACCCAGAAGTCAAGAAAAACGCCGAAGTATACACAAACAGAGTAGACGATCAAGGCGAACACGTCAGCGAGGTGATTGAGAAGTTTTCTTCGTGGACCCACCTGAAGAAAATCATGGCATGGGTACTACGCTACAAACAAAATGTACGAAGGCAATGTCAACGCCGTAAGGCAAATGGCATTATCAGCTACCAGTCAGATGGCAGCAAAATCACACCATTGAGCGTTTCCGAAGTAGCTGAAGCAGAAAAGGAAATTATCAAATTTGTGCAGAAACAAAGCCTCAAAGAAGAATTATTGGCTCTAAGTCAGATCAACAAGCAACCGCAAGAAACAACAAAAAGGAAATCCACAAGGAAGAGCAGCAGTATTTACAAGCTCGATCCAATCTTAGAAA
This sequence comes from Pachyseris speciosa, assembly GCA_016490735.1. NCBI lineage: Eukaryota > Metazoa > Cnidaria > Anthozoa > Scleractinia > Pachyseridae > Pachyseris > Pachyseris speciosa. The sequence goes on from JAEMWC010000351.1 coordinate 453,418, forward strand.
ACGACCTCATCCGTGTAGGAGGACGTCTGCACCATGCACCAATCGAGCAAGATGCCAAACACCCTGTCATCCTCCCAAGAAAGCATCACGTCGTCAAGTTAATTATCAACCACTACCACCGAGCTTCTGGGCACTCTGGAGTTGAATACACGCTTTCGTTAATCAGACAGAAATATTGGATCATCGGCGCACGATCAAGTGTACGCAACATGCTCAATACGTGCTTCAACTGCCGACGACGTCAAGCTCCTGTAATGCAACAAAAAATGGCAACACTACCAGAGGATCGAATAACGCCCTCAAAGCCACCATTTACAAATGTAGGGATCGACTGTTTTGGTCCCTTTGCCGTTCGTCGTGGACGGACTACTGTTAAGAGATATGGCGTATTATTTACGTGCCTCGCAATCCGTGCAGTCCATATTGAAGTGGTTCATTCCCTGGACACCGAATCTTTCATCAACGCCCTTCGACGTTTTATTGCCAGGAGAGGACGCCCGGACGAAATCAGGTCAGACAACGGAGGCAACTTTGTAAAAGGCGAAAAGGAGCTGCGCGAAGCCCTTCAAGCATGGAATCAAGCCCAGATTCATGATTATCTGCTACAGCATGACATCAAGTGGATATTTAACCCACCCGCTGCATCACATTACGGAGGAGTGTGGGAGAGATGTATCAGAACAGTAAGAAAAGTCATGAAAGCGCTGCTCAAGGAACAAGTTCTCGATGATGAAGGTCTGAGCACACTCATGTGTGAAGTGGAATCAATCGTCAATGGCAGACCGATCACCAAAGTGTCTGACGATTCAAGGGATATCAATGCCCTGACGCCTAATCATTTACTGCTTCTTCGACCAGGAACAGCAATTCCACCCGGTCAATTTTCCAGAGAAGATAACTACAGCCGTCGCAGATGGCGCCAAGTGCAATACCTGAGCAATATCTTCTGGTCACGCTGGACCAGAGAGTACCTGCCGTCGCTTCAACAACGTCAAAAGTGGAACAAGCCACAGAGAAACCTTGCTGTGAACGACATTGTGCTGCTACTCGATGAAAACACGCCTCGCAGTGCCTGGCCACTAGCCCGAGTGTTGGAAGTTCACAGCAACCGCAAGGATGGACTAGTACGCTCTGCCAAAGTTAAAACAAAATTGTCCGAGCTTGTTAGACCTATCCACAAGATTGTTCTTTTGGAATCAGCAGAAGCAAGCAAGGATTAGATAGTTTACATCGTTATGATGGACAATCAGTGGTTGCCATGAACATTTAGTTTTATCTTTAATTAGTTAGAAGCGTTTTAAACCGTTTGTTACAGTTATTTAGTAAAGGCTTACTATAACGCCTTTAAGGGGCCGGAATGTTAGTTTTAAAACGCCTTTCCTTTTTCTCACCTTCTAGAACATTTTATTTTTAGTAATTACTATATTCATCATTTCATAAAACGTGCTTACCACAGTGTGACGATGTAGTTACGAAATTGCAGTTTCATGATTTCGATCATAACTGCACGCGTATGTGGAAACGCCCTAAGCATATGCACGTACACATGTGTTATAAAGGCGACTCGCGGGAAGCCGAAAAAC
>JAEMWC010000351.1:462500-492500 GCA_016490735.1 Pachyseris speciosa
AGATTTTCTTTAGTTGAAAATAGATCGCAAATTTTTAAAAACCCTAAATCTGCAATATCTCTACGATACACGGATTTCTTATTAATGCAGAGAAACTTGTTATTCCAAATAACTTCATTTGCAATTTCATGTAGCGAGCTGGGTGTTTTTGCATTTACTTCTGACCACGCATCGAGACATTGCTTGTAGAAACTTGGTAGATAAATTCTTAATTTAGAAGTATCAAAAATACAATACAATATGAGTTTCCCACCAACGGGGATAAGAATCTCATTTAAAAAAGCTTTCCACGGACTTTTATAGTCTTCCAAATATTTTTTTATACATATCACTCGTCTGGTACGAACCATACAATCAATATCGAGCATATTTAAGCCACCCTTCTCAACTTCCGAAATCATCACATTTCGTTTTACTTTATCTTTCCCATTCCAAATAATATAGTAAAAAAGCGAGTCGGCCTCTTTGATAAGGTCTTTAGAAATTGGCAACACCGACGCTCTAAACATAAACTTAGGTATGGCAAAGGTTTTTATAATTTGTATTCTACCTAAGAGAGAAAGACCACGCCATTTCCACAAATTGATCGTCTTCTTAAGTGATTTCAAAGTATTCCTAAAATTCAATTCATCTCTTTGTTTAACGTCATAGCCAAAGTAGACGCCTAGAATTTTAATAGTGTTACAAAGATTTGGCATATCAGAATACCCCTCCCAAAGAGAACGACTATTTCCTAAAGCTAAGGCTTCGGTTTTTTCATTATTTATTTTTAAACCAGAACATTCACCAAAAGTCTTCAGCGTAACGAATAGGTTTGTATATGAACTACTATCTTTGATAAAGCAGGTCATGTCATCAGCGAAAAGGGAAAGTTTAACAGGTTCATCTCGTATCGTAATGCCTTTAATGCCATCATCTTCTCTTATCTTTATAGCTAAGGTCTCCAAAGCTATTATAAACAGGTAGGGAGAGAGGGGATCTCCCTGTCTTACTCCCCTACTTAGTGCAAAAGGTCCTGTTGTAAAACCATTGTTCATTACACAGCTAGAGGCGTTGTTATATAAGACTCGTATCCACTGAATAAAAGAAGGACCAAAGTTAAATGCATGTAATACTCTTAAAAGAAAATTTAAATTGAGCGAGTCGAAAGCTTTTTCAAAGTCTATAGCTACTAGAATCCCAGGCATATCTTTGTACCTAGCGTATTCAATCACATCATCGATCGTTCTGACGGCATCAAAAATTGTTCTCCCCTTTACAAACGCGTTTTGATTAAAATGAATTACTTCAGGAAGCACCTTTTCCAAACGCTTTGCCAAAGTTTTAGACACCAATTTAGCATCAACATTTACAAGAGATATTGGACGCCAGTTCTTCACCAACCTTTTGTCTTTTCCTTTCTTTTCAATTAAGGTGATAACGGCCTGTTTCTGTGAGTTCGATAGTTCACCGTATTCGAAAGCATAGTTCAAACTATCAACTACCAACTTTCCAAGCAAGGGCCAAAAGGCTAAGTAAAACTCGGCTGTTAAACCATCGTTCCCTGGCGACTTATTCTTTTGGAAGGTCAGTAATACATTATAGCATTCATCATATCTAAGGATACCCTCGCAAACGTTCCTCTTCTCCTCAGCTAAAAATGGAGCATCGGTGAGATCATTTATAAACGAAGAAATAGTCTGCGTGTCTGCGGAATTTCTACCATCATAGGGATTAGAGTAATATAATTCCAATTCATTCATAATCTTTTTTGGGTCGCTAGTTAATGCTCCATCAGTTGTTAAGAATTTACGGACACTACTTTTAGTTTTGTTTGAATTTTCTAAATTCAAAAATATTTGTTGTTTTTTTCACCCATTTCATACCAAGTTGCCCTAGAGCGAATGATTGCCCCTTGTGTAATGTAATCGTACAATTGATCATATTCTGTTTGAAGGCACTCCAGTTCCTCGAGATTTCCACTATTTGGATCAATATCACATTTTTCTGTACATTCCTTCAGCTTATCCTCCACCTTTTGTAGTTTTGCTCTTCTTTCACGGGCTTTACCTTTACTGTATGTAATTGTTCGCTGTCTTATTTTGTATTTAATTAAATCCCATAAAACACGCTTATCCTGAACCTCTTTAAATTCCTCTAACCAATTCACATATTCTGTGGTTAAAATTTCACAGTAGTCCGAGTCATTTACTAAGTTTCGAATTGAATTTCCCATTCCTTAAGCCGCTGATCGCCCGGCCACTGCCATGTTTGCTTGATTTGTTGTTTTTGTCCCTGGTACTAGGATCTTCCTGCCGAAAGCAGTTTACATGGTGCTAGGATCTTCCTAGTGCTAGGATCTTTACGTCCATGTAAAGCTGAAAGCCTTTCGAGGAGATTAATAAAGCTATCTTCCTACGTTTCAGGTAGGATGATCCTAGCACTAGGAAGATCCTAGCACTAGGGCCAAGTACAACCCTTTGCATGTAAACTGAATGCAGAAAACATATGGCGCTAAGATGATCCACCTTCTAGGATCTTCCTAGTGCTAGGATCTTCCTACCTCCATATAAAGGAGGCCTTAGAAAATCACTTCATGACCATGCGGTTATACGCCAAGTTGCCCTACCACTGCATTTTTCACAAATGGACAGTGTATATGCATGATAGAGGTTTTCATTGCTTGCTGATTTCTCTAGCTTCAGCGGTTAACTGGCAATGGTAGCTAGTAAGAGAAATGTCTTCCTTTGCTTACATTCCAGTTTGTTTTACACTCAAAGCAAAAAACAGATAGACAAGAAAGGGAAATCCTAAAACACGGAAACCGGAATCCGGAATTCGGAAACCGAAAACTGGAAACCGAAAACCGGTGACAGGCAGCACAACCTTTTATCTTATCATCTAGCGCCACATCAAGCGCCGCAGCTGGCCGTTCACTAGACTATTTAGGTGAAAATTGAATTATATTTTTCACGTTAATGGTTCATAAACATGTAGTCTGGAAATAGAAGTCCAGGGTTAGAAATTGTCTTGTATGGATGTGTTCGATTTGATCCGCCGGCGTGTGACACTACGAATTGTGCATGTGAGTTGACGGGCATAAAATTACGTTATTATTACCCACCAATGAGAAATCATCGTTCCCACGGTAGATGTTGATATTTGCTAGAAAAATCCGGATGGAATGACTGTTGAATAATGGTAAGCGATTTTCCGAATTTACGGACCAACCGGATGAGATCGGAGCTTACCATTTACTGCAAGGCGTTCCGTCATGCGCACCTACTCGTTCTGGCGCAAAAGGACCTGGAAACGGAACGGTTCGGTCAAATGGTAAGCAATTTTCCAAAATTTCGTTCCGAACGGGAAAAGAGGACTACCTCTGGAGGTTGTCCACAATTTCCGAAAAGATTTTCCGGAAAATTACCTTACCATTTGACTTCAAACCGAAATTTCCGGATTTTTCTGACAAATGGTAAGCACCCAGGGTCAAAGATGTTATTTTGAAAAGGAAAGGCTCCATGCAGAATAATTTAAAACTTTTTAGTCCCTCTGCTGACATTTAAAATTCGGTACAAATGAACTAGACACTAGCTACACCAAATTTACCGAAACTGGATACGGTTAGTTAATTGTTTAATTATTGAAAATCAAGGGTGCAATAAAAAGGAATGCACTCAGAAGTCGATCTCAGTCATTGTCTAATGCAAAAATATGACGCTTTAAATCAACAAAGTGATAACATAAATAGATCTGCGCATGAAAACTGGCAACATCTCACAATGTAAAATTTGCCCTCTTCCCTTGTGCTTTGGTCATCGCATGGCTTACCTGAGGCTTTCACCGTACTTCGTGATCTGAAAATCCAGATTGCGTCAGGCTTCTTTACCAAAAACGAAAAATCGCAAAAAGCGTTAACGTTTCCGCATCTCCAGCATTATTCTATTATTTGCTATTGTCAGGAGCCCATCACTAGGAGCGTATAACTGCCCTATATTCCTGCCACGGTGTTTTCACAGACCAATTTATTTTTAGATGAATTTCCCGCCAATATCAGATTCCCACAGGAGCCCTGATGACCAATCACAAGTCGCTGCACGTGCCACAAGAATCTGCACGTGCAGAGCCTTTGTGTTTCTCTCATTAAAACTATTGTTATGTGGCGCTCTCGTGACTGTTGCCGTCCTCGTTGCCCTTTTTCGCGGGAAAAGATAGTCTAAAAATAGATCGGTCTGTAAAAATGCCGTGACATAGGCTTAGTATGGGAGTTGTACGCTCCTAGCTATGGGCTCCTGCTATTGTTTTTTATTATTGTTGTTATTATTAATTCGCTGAAATATTCTAAAGGTAAATAAGTGAAATAATGTTTTTTTCCCGATTCCCGGATTCCTACATTTCGGCATGCGAAATCAACAAACGGATGAGTCGATTAGGGATTACATTGTGGCCTTAAAAAAATTGTCGATCCACTGTAACTATGGAGAATTCTTGAACCGAGCATTGAGGGACAGGTTTGTTTGGGTTTAAACAATGTGAAAATTCAGAACGAGTTGCTGAACACATCAAGCTTGACGTTTTACACTGCGTGTAACATTGCCATTTCTATGGAGCTGGCAGAGAGGAATAGCCGTGAATTTAGACCGAACCATGGTTCAGGGACCGGGACGACGATTTCAGTTAATAAAGTCAGTACCAGTGACAGAGGGGATAGCAGGCAGCCAGATGCAAAGTGCTCACAGTGCAATGGTAACCACTCGTTCAGGTCTTGCAGATTTAAGAGCGCAAGGTGCTATAGGTGTCAGCAGGTCGGACACATCGCTTCTGCGTGTAAGAGTGGCGCTTCAGGAAGGCCATGCAATGGAAGTGTTCAGAATTTGGCAGTCGACGATCAGACCCCAGATGAAGATGAAATTCAGAGTTCAGACGATGAGTTGGGTATTTTTGGGCTCTATGCTACGAACAGCAGCAGAGCGAGTAAGGGCTACCTTGTTGAGGTGGAGATTAATGGTGAGAGTATCGACATGGAGGTTGACACGGCAGCTGATTTTTCTATCATGAGTAGAGATACTTACGTCAAGAGGTTCAAATCTTTTCCAATTCAGAACACTGACGTGAAGCTCAAGACCTACTCTGGTGAAACATTAAGGACGTGTGGTCAGATGCTGTGCAAGGTTGTTTACAGCGGACCAGAATACATTCTTCCGATGATCGTAACTGAAAACGAGGGCAAGCCAACTTTGCTGGGGCGGAATTGGTTGGAAAAACTCAACGTCAGTTGGAATGAGGTTTTCAGTTTGAATCAAACGTTGAGGAATGAGGAGTTAGACTGTATTCTTAACAAGCATGCGGATCTGTTTACAGAAGGATATGATGGTATGAAGGGAATAGAAGCACACATCCGTGTATGTGATGGAGCAAGTCCAATTTACTTCAAGTTGTGCCCTGTCCCGTATGCATTGAGGGAGGCTGTGGAGGCGGAGCTTAACAAGCTAGAGGAAAATGGAGTTATCGTCAAGATCGACCGCAGCGATTGGGCGAGCCCTATTGATGGGTTCAGGAGAAGATTGATGCCATAAAGAATGCCCCACCACCGACAGATGTGAGTGAGTTGCGGTCGTTTCTGGTAATGGTACAGTATTACTCACGTTTCCTACCGGGGTTGGCCACAACTCTTGCACCATTGCATCAGTTACTGAAGAAGGATGTACAGTGGAGGTGGACCGGTGTAGAACAGAGGGCTTATGAAAAGTGTAAGGCAGGCCTGAGCAGTGATGCACTACTTGTCCATTATGATGCCAAACGTGACCTTCAACTGGCGTGTGACGCTTCATCTTACGGACTTGGAGCAGTTATCAGTCACGTGATGAATGATGGGCAGGAACGACCAATTGCATCTGCGTCTAGAACATTGAGTGCCAGTGAGAAGAATTATGCTGAAGTTGAAAAGGAATCCTTGTCTTTGGTGTTTGGGGTGAAACGTTTTCACCAGTTTTTCTATGGGCGCAGATTTACTCTTGTTACTGACTGCAAGCCTTTGCAGGCAATTTTGGGTCCGAAGTCCGCTGTTCCAACTCTTGCTGCAGCGCGTATGCAGAGATGGGCACTTGTGCTATCAGCATATGACTATGATCTTGTGTATCGTAGGTCAGAGGAACATTTGAATGCTGACGCGTTGTCGAGATTGCCGTGCCAGGATTCAAGCGTTGCCATGGAGGGCGAAGTTTGCACTCTTGGAGCAGTACGGGAAGACTTCCCAATTATGGCCGTGGACATTGCACAGGCAACACTCAAAGATCCATTGCTGTGCAAGGTGCATCAGTATACCATGAATGATTGGCCTGAGACCTGTGATGATGTGGAGCTGAAGCCATTCCATAACAGGAGATATGAGTTGTCATGTGAACAAGGTTGTGTCCTCTGGGGAATTCGGGTGGTTGTTCCAGCGGTTCTGAGAGGGCGGTTGTTGAGTGAATTGCACTGGGAACCCCCAGGTGTATGCAGCATGAAAGCTATTGCCAGAAGCTTCATGTGGTGGCCCGGATTAGACAGAGGAATTGAATTGGCGGTTAAGAGTTGCACAGTGTGTCAGAATGTAAGACGTTTGCCCCCTAAAGTGCCTTTGCATCCCTGGAAATGGCCATCAAGACCCTTTCAGAGGGTGCATATTGACTTTTGTCAGAAAGGAAAGGATTATTTTCTGGTGCTCATCGACAGTCATTCCAAATGGATAGACGTGAAACCCATGACCTCAACCACTACTGAGCGCACCATAGATGAGCTGAGGCTCATATTTGCCGAGCATGGCCTTCCAGAACAACTGGTCTCAGATGATGGTCCACAATTTACGTCAGAGCAGTTCGCAAGATTCACGAGAAAGAATGGAATCAAGCATACTTTAGTTCCGCCATACCATCCTGCTTCGAATGGTGCAGCAGAGAGGTCGGTCCGCGTTGTGAAGGAAGCTTTGGAGAAGCAGGTGTTACAGGGAACTGGCGGTATGACGATGAAGCATAGGCTAGCCAACCTTTTTGATCAAGTACCGTTCCACACCGCATAGTGTGACAGGGCGAACCCCAGCTGAGTTAATGGTGAAGAGACAATTGCGAACCAGATTGACCTTGTTGAAGCCGAATCTGGCGCAAGCTGTTGAGAATAAGCAGATGAAGTAGAAGCTTTACCATGACAAATCGCAGGTTGAGAGGGGTTTTATGGTGAACGAGCCTGTCCGGGTCCGTATTCCTGACAGAGGATTGACGTCACAGTCTGCGAAGTGGAGTCCAGGTGTTGCTTTGGAGGTGTGTGGAGGTCGGTGGTATCTCGTCCAGATGGGCGCTGTGACAAGGCGTGTTCATGCGGATCATCTTTTCAGAGCACTTGATAACCAGAAGATGTCAGCTGATCTAGGGAACTCATTTGAGGAAGGAAGCTGTTTGCAAGAATTTCAAAGCGTGTTGGGGCCTGCTGGTGTTCAAAACCAGGAAAGTGGTCTTCCACGAACTGATGCGGGGAGTAGTCAAGGTGGAGCTGTGCCACCAATGTCGGGCAACGACTACACCGTGCCAATCGCTAGTTCACCTATTGCTAAAGAAACCGAAGTTGAAGGCAACCCGAAAATGACATTGTCACCTTCAAAAACTCTGAGACGCTCTACTAGAATTCGAAAGCTGGTAGTGAGATTGAATTTGTAAGAAGTTGTGAGGGAAGAATTGTAATGATTGACTGAGAACTGTGCTGTTGACTTTACATTAATATATTGTTTTGTTTTCCGGCGGGAAAAGTGTAGTTGTATTTTCCTTTATTTATTTTTGTTGATATTTGAAGTTTCTTTTTTTTTTTTGGCGGGAAAGTAGTGTCACGGATTAGCATATTCAAATTAGGCTCGTGTATCTAGGGCCTGTTTACATGAAGGGAGGGTGCCCCGGCTAACCGAGCAACTCTGGGAGGGCCAACTTTTCATACGTTTCTTTAGAAAACGCATTGGAGCGTTTACATGCTAGACAGGGTAGCCCGCCTTCCCGGGGCACCCTGTCAACTTGCCCGCGGCACCCTTCTAGGCGGGATAGCTTTTTGCCATGTATACGGTTCGTGCCGGGTTATCCCGGCAAGCCGAGGTGAGAAGACCGTGAAAGCAGCGATATATTCCAGGTTGCTTTTAAAGTTAACTGCCCCTGGTGACAACGATCAATTACCAGAGTGCAAAATAACAACCCTACATACTAAAACGCGGCCGCTAACTGAACGAGCGATCAAAAAATTGAACTTACCGTTAAAAAAGTTTCCTTTGTCCGCCATCTTGTTTGCTGTTCTCACGGCCGCTCAAAAAGTAGCCCACTGACCGACTGACTATCCCGCTAAGGTGAGTTGCATGTAAAGGCGAGTTATGTTTCAACCCTCCTAGCCGGGTAAGTCGGTTAGCCGGGGCACCCTCCCTCCATGTAAACAGGCCCTTAGATTCTTCTTTTAAATCAAAGGCATCCTGTGGTAAGCTCGTGGAGTAAGTAAGATACTGTGTCAGGGAGGCGATATAGGAAAATACCAAGTAACACTTTTTTCCTAAGATTTTTTCATGAAATTTGCGCTGCGTATTATACACGGAACCTTTTGTTTCTTGATCGCTTCCCTAATTTGCATACGCACGTGGTTAACAAAGGATAAAAAACCGGTAAACAAGAATTCAAAAGGCTGTTGTCCATGCCGTTGTTGTAATAACAAGCAAATAACCTATCATAGCTGCTTTTAAATTACTGGCGATAAACTGGCTGGAAAAACCGTAAAAAACCGGCCAGATATTCTGTGAGCAGACGCCAAAAATTTGCATACAGACGTAACAAAATATCCTCTTATTTGCAAATGGTAACGAAACGCACATTTTGTGAGCCAAAGTTTGTTCAAAATTATTTTGCTCGAAGTACAGCAGCTCAGAAAGAAGACAAAATAAGTGAGGTATATTTTGCAGAGGCTGTCGAAGATTCAAAATCTTTTGAGAACTGAAAATTGTCGGAGGGGCATTTCACAGGAGATGATTATCTTTATTTCTCACCGCGTTACGCTTGATTGAACATACGACACCATGATCATTTTGTTTACCTTTATTTAGAATTCGGATACGTGAAAACATAAAGTGTCAGCGAATGAAAACGAAAATTTTTACACAGCAACCACGAAGAGTCTTTGAGCATATGAGAATTCCTAGAACGGGTGTCTAAATCATTCCCTCGTGCCGTCTCAATGCTCGGGAATACGCTATTCTAATCCATTTTTGATTGCCTTTTGTAATGAACAAATTAGTGATCCCGGTACACGAAACACAAGCTTAACCAAAGTCAAAACAACCTAATAGTGACCGAAAGCTTTTTGAATATCAGAGAAATACAGGACAGAATAAAGTTTGTTTGTCCTTTGAATGTGCTTGACGAATAAGAGCATTCTTAACGACCATTTAACGAATGCATGAAAGCGCCTGCCGAACTTGAGACGATCGGAAATCGATTACAAATTTTACATTGTTTACGCCTGACATCCTGATTCCCCAACCATCCCGATAGCTCTCTTCGAGCTAAAAAGTACCATCCAGAGGGACAGTCTCTTTTATTCAAGCAGTTAGATTGAGATAAATGATATTATTCAAAGCTTATTTGCAACATGCTTTTGTAGCTTTCTGTCCAGACTAGCAGTAGTTCATAATGACCATCTATTTTTCTATCTGTGAGACACTGTCAGGAGCCCTCCTGACACTGTTTAGTATTTATATGTTGAGAGGCAAATCGTTTTTCTCAAATATTAATGTGGTCATGTCATGTCATGCCACTGTTTCTCATTGTTTATAGATTACCAGACTCACTTTCTGTTCTTGGAAGTACAAGTAGCTGCAAATAAATTCAAAAGTTTATTTCTCTTATAGGTGTTCCTTTTCAGTGTACAGCTTACAATTTCTATGGCTTGTCTTGTTACATTATGAAATTGTTTGCGCAGAAGTTGATTTTTTAGCAGAACTCTATGACTTGGGACATCAGCCTAGAATCAAAGAAAAAATACCATGAATCTCAGTTTTCATGTACAGTAAACTGACTTTCATTTTTGGTATGTCTGCTTTTTTGGACATGATGTTGAGAGAAAAATGCAAGTTACTAACTTTGTTTTTAGCAAAATGTGAGTGTACCTGGTTGAAGTTTGGAATGACTCCCCTGCTGAGGTACTCTGCAAACTAAGTTGCATGGCACTGTGTTACACTTTGTACTATTCCACGTTACCGGCAACCATGCAGGAATAGAAGATCTCTCCTTTAGCTAGAAATTTAGCTTTACACAACTTCTTTCTGAAACTAAAACATTCCGTGATTGAGAAATATACAAAAACAGTGATACAACGACCTGGCCTTAACCAACTTTCTCTGAGAACAAATTATAAATATTTATACTGACCTTTCGAAGCAAAACCTTCGTCAACGCGTCTTACAATGAACTTGCTGATGGTGTCTGTCTCATATTCTGAGATCACCTTGTAAAGCTATTCTTGCGTGTAGGCGCGGATCCAGGGGAGATGAAATGGGTGAAATTTCACCCCCCCCCCCCCTTTTTTTTTCTTATCCCTCAAATATTGAAGTAATATTTGATTTCTCTGATTGAGGTGGAGAAAATTCACCCCCCATTTCAAAATCCTGGATCCGCGCCTGGCGTGGTTACATAGATTTCTTTGTCTGCTGTCCAAGACTCATGTGAACCGGTGCAACAAGCCATCTGAACAAAAATGTGGCTTCTGAACTGTCTAAACGAACACTTCAGTGCTTTCTAGACGAAATCTCACAAGTGTGAACAATGTGGAGTCTCTGCTTGTGTTGGTTAGGTGTTGTTGTTTGTGTCTTAGTCTGTCTTTGTTTGGTTGTTGTTTTGTTTTTTCTTTTCTTAATATATAATTGCTGCAGCTCATATGAATTCCTTTTTCCACAACCACCTCTTTCGTATGCAAAAAAGGATTTAAGTTCTTCTCCTTGGTTCACCAATTTTTCTTCGAATAATGGGATTGAACAATATTAATTTTAAGTTGTTATCACTAAACGCTCGTGGGATTCGCTCTTTTGACAAAAGGAAGACTATGTTTAATTGGCTTTGTAAATCTGGTGCTGACATGCTTTTTGCAAGAAACTTATAGTTCCAAAGAAATAGAAAATATTTGGCGCAAACAATGGAAGGGTGATATGTTCTTCTCACACGGAAGCTCACATAGCAGGGGGGTTCTTATCCTAGTGAGGGAGCAGCTTGATTTTAATCTAGTGTCATCAAAGGTGGATGATCGGGGTCGCTACATTCTATTACATGCAATGATACAGGACACTCCATTTCTTCTAATCAACATTTATGCACCAAATAAATGTGCCGAGCAAAGCGAATTTTTTAAATCCATCTCAAACGAAATTAAGACGTGTGTTACGCTAGATTGTTCTATTGTATTAGGGGGAGACTTTAACATTACCTTTGACCCAGAATTAGATGGAAGTGGGGGAATTAAAAAAAAGAAGGAATCGGTTAAGAACTTAGAGGATATTTGTTTGGAGCAGGACCTAGTTGATATATGGCGTATTAGGAATCCAACAGAAAGGCAACACGTTCTAAAGCCAAGTGCAATATTCTAAAATTTGAATTATGGCACATATTCGATAATTGAGGGTTAAAAATGCCAGAAAAACGTGAAAATCTGGTAAAAATTAGGTTAATAAGACCTAATTTTAATCGAGATAGGGGCATGACTGTCATAAACTAACAAAATATGCGTCGTCTGTACCATTTTTTTGCAATTAGGACAAATGTGAAAAAGCAGGATTTTATTTGAAAATTACCAGATTTCTTGCTTTAAACGCTAAGATGGAAACTATACTATAAAATAGTTTATTTTTCACCAAATCAAAGCGGAAAGAATTGAGAAATTCTTTCATTTTATTGCCACAAAAAGAAATTAATGTCAAAAATTGCAACTTATTTCAAAAAAGATTCCGAGCGCTCGAAAAGATAAGCACAAAATTGCCTATTGCTATTAGTTTTTTGCTACATGTACGAATGCTTAAATTCTCCCAATGAAGTACATATATCCGTGGAAAATAAACACTGACCATGTAAATTTCCAACTTTATTATAGAAAAAGCTCAAAATGACCATGGGAATTTCCAACGTCATTTCGGACAAACTGAGGCAAAGGCTAAGGACTTTCCAAGTATAACAAACAATAAAAGTGACCGTGGAAATTTCCAACGTCATTTAAGAAAAAGCTCAAAATGACCATGGGAATTTCCAACGTCATCGGACAAGCTGAGGCAAAGGCTAAGGACTTTCCAAGTAGAACAAACAATGAAAGTGACCGTGGAAATTTCCAACGTCATTTAAGAAAAAGCTTAAAATGACCATGGGAATTTCCAACGTCATCGGACAAAGTGAGGCAAAGGCTAAGGACTTTCCAACTATAAGAAACAATGAAAATGACCATGGAAAAACTACCAAAGTCGATTTACGATCTATACTTTTCATAGAAAATTTAAATTTCGTGGCAAATCGCAAATGAATAAATGAATACAAAATGATAATAACACTTTCCTACGTTACCAAATAAATGCAAAAATGAAATTGATTACGTTCCCGTTATAAACAAGAACTGTCAAATTACTATAGATATTTGCATTAACAAGAAAAGAATGTTCACTGATTATTGCTTGCTTGGCATCACTCTGTGAAGTTTCTAATAAGTCTCGTTTAAATATTTTTGTGTCTCAAATGGCAGCTTGTTATTGCTGTCAAGCGCAAAATCCACCAACAGGACACATGGTTTTGGTAATGTGTCAGACCACACCTCTCCACTTGGAAGTTTCCAAGGCTGTCATTCTTTTCGCCATGTCCCTTTCCAATATTCAATTTGGAACGTAATGTCGTCTACACTTTTAACTTTCCCCAATACTGGAACTTTTTTGTAGCCTTGGATGTCAACTGCTACAAAAGCGTTCTCTTTAATAGCCTCTTAATGGTTGGAAACCACGTGCGCAAGAGCAGCTAAAGACCGAGGATTTCTATATGGACCAGCATGAACCTGCATGCGAAGCAATACGAGAATCATGAGTATAGTACATCTGAAAATAGTTTTGACTACCATTCATGATCACCAGATCGTATCTTATTTTTCCTATGGATGTCAGTTTAGAAGGATGTTTATAGTTCATTTATATTCTATTCTAAATTACTGTATGACTATGTGACAGGGAAAAATTACAGCCTTAGTCACACATTCATTTCGATGATAGATATTCATAGCAGCTCCAACAATCCCTCTGCTGTTACAGTTTACTATAAGATATCATTCCCAATTGCCACAAAACTGTAGTCATTACGGGTTTACGCCGGACATGTCCTGCCGGAGAAGGAATCAAGAGTGGTTTATAATTCATTTCCTGCGGTCAGTGGCTCATAGCCACTTTGCTTGAAAAAAGGTTTGCTCAGTACTTCCAATTTTAATGCCAAATTTCTTTGCCTTGTCAACAATACTAAACCCGTCCTTTTTTTCTTTCGCGTCTTAGCAAGAAACATAGCCGCCACCACGCGAAGATTGGTTTCTAAACAGCTTATCTGATACCATCTCATTCTTTTCCGCTCTTTCCAGGAAACTTTTTTGAAGTAATCAAGTGGGTGATATTCTTGTGAAAAAATTGGCATACTTCATTATCCATTTGCTTAAAGTTGGTGACGATCCAGGCAGATACACGAAAACTAAATTGCCAGCTTGACAGAAATCACTACTTGATACTTAAGCATCGAAATCTGCAAATCAGTACAAAAATGTTACTATGAATTAATGGGTTTAGATTGAGGCGAACGGTTTTACTGTTTTAGTTTACCGTTATTAAAACGAATAATAGTGACAACTTTTTTGTCCCGGTATACTAAATTTTGAAATGTACACTGGCTAACTGTATTTTTAGGAAACTTCTTAGTAATCTTTTAGTTAAGCACGCCTTATTTTAATCTTCTACTTGACATCTTTTCTCTTGAGTGGAACATTTACCGTATTTCTTTTTGTTGTGGGGGGGGGGGGGGGGGGGGACGCTAAATTTAGAATTTGCTCGAAACAACTTGAAACACGTCTCGAAGAACTAGTTTCCCTTCCCATGATTTTTAATAATGAATGAAATAGGTACTAAACAGTTTCCTTGATTAACTTTCATTCGTTTCCTCAAATGTCAAGTTCCTTTTAATCTTCCTGGCCTTATTTACAGTTAAATTTTCGTTCTGGAGTGCGCAAGCGTATGGTCCGTGTGGTGTTCCCTGTCAAAAGTCAAGTTGACCACTCGACATTCAACTGTAGCACTCAACATTCATCACCTTTTTTTTGTTTCAACTTTCAACATGAGCACGCAACGGTCAAGTTAATCACGCAACGCAACACGCAACATTCAATTTAAGCACGCAACAGGTAACTTGAGCAGCCAACTTTCAACTTGGAAAATCAAACTCCAGTTTTTTCATTGCTCAGCGCTTTGCATGTAGTGTTTTGAAACCTATGTTCAATTTGTCAACCGCGGAGTCGAAACGACATTCAACTCTGATGTACATGTAGAGTGCACGAGAAACAACTGCACGTATGACTTCTCCAATGCCAGATAACCAGACAAAACCGAAAATGCAAGGCCACTAGAATGAAATAAAAAAACCCCGATAATCAAGGAAACGAATGAAAGTTATTGACAAAACTGTTTACTCCTTCATTCAATAACGCGTTTACAAACTTGATATCGTGTCTGCCTTTCTCGCTTAGCAAATCTTAGCATCTGTGCTATATGGCATACATGTATGGGCTTACTATACTTTGCGAAACGAAATGGGAATCTGTAGTTTGCAAAATGAAAATAACGAATTTCAGTTTTTAAGACTAAAAGCTGAGCCAGAGAGATATGATATCACAAGTTTTGTTGCGACAGCACAAATTCACGCTTGCCGGCGCAGAATGAAAAGAGAAACACTTTCTGAACTTTGCTTTCAAAAAACTAACTCCTCAATAAACGGCGCGTCATCAGTACTATTCCATAATGAAATTCACCATTTATAAAACTGAGTAGTTTGCCGTTTCAATCGACTTTGTTCGCCTTGTAGAACAAGAGATATTGTCGTGACGCCACAAATTTACGCTCGCCGGCACGTGCCAAATAAACAATTACTCTATACACTAAATGCTTGTAAAGAAATTTCTCATTAATAAACGGCGCATAATAAGCACTTTTGTAACGAAATTCACCGTTTAAGACAGAGTAATTTGCCATTTCAATCTCTCTGTGCGCCATGTAGAGCCAGAGATATCAATGTCTCAACTAAAACTCTTTTGTTCCGTGATCTTTCATGACCTATCATTTATCAGACTTTATATATGTCAACGGTTGTATTTGAGACGCGCAAAAGCTAGAGAGAACAAAAACAAAACATCGAGCTCTCTTTAGCGTCTTTCGAGTTTCGTTCATCAGAAACTGTGGAGCGTTGGGAATATAATCAAAAGGTTTAGAATATCGCCCAACCATTTTCTGATTTTCCATGATTTTCAAGCACCGCAATCATGAATGCATGTATGTCAGGCCACGTGTCTGTAAAAATTACATCAATCGGCGGTTCGAAATATGAACCACCTCTTCTCGCAAATATCGTTTTTATTTAGCTGGCATGTGTTCTTTGCCAGCAAATTGCAAAGCTTCAAAACTCAGTAAACGGGCAGAATACCTAGAATCGACAAGGCAGGGAAGAAGAAACCCTTTCTATTAAATGCGTTCCAGTCAAAAAAAAAAAAAAAAAAGTGAGCGCTTTCGATCTGCGTGCTGGTGGACACTTTGTTGACATCTTTACAAGTCGCAAACTACAGATTTTAATTTCGCAAACTACAGATTTCCATTTCGCAAACTACAGATTTTCATTTCGATTTGTTTCGGTCTATTTCGTTTCGCAAAGTACAGTAAGCATACATGTATCTTAAATGGCTATCAAAGTGCAACTTACTTGTCGATAATAAGATTTGGTCTTCATCTTCTGAACCTATCAATGGAATACATCCCATGTCATCTGCTGTTTCAAACGGCTCATGGCAACTATTGAGCCTAGTAAAAGAACTGCTTTCTTTTCCATCTGAGAAACAATGCGGCTCCGCAAACAGGTCGCTGGTGTTCTGTTCTTCATTATCTCGATCAAAAAGATCGCTTGTCGCTGGACTACTAAAGCTTGCCGTCTTCTACTTCGTTACTTGCTTCTTCATTGACATTGGAATTATAAATAAAAGAGATCACATGTGACAGGGCTGTTCGATAATTCTGTGCGGGACGTCTTTTCAAATTCTCCTTCTGAGATATTACAGACCTTTCTTTTCGCCTCCATACTTTGGTTATCCAAAAAGCCGTTATTGTGTGACACTCCAATCTTCAGTACTGAAGCTCGTGTGTTGTCTCAGATCTCCTTCCCAGCCCAAATACTTAAATATCCGGGGCGGCATCGTGGGAACATCGCTCATACCGCAGAACTACAACTGAGGATTTCAGAAGATGCAGGTGTGAAAAACAGATAAAAGTCAGTTAATTGAATCTGCGTGTTGGTGTTTGCGATAAGGCAGCCGGCCATAGGAATGTTAAGTCATCTAGAAATTAAAAACAAAACTGGGAGGAAGAAGAAGAAGACTGAAAAGAATAAGACTGAAAGCAATCATTTGAAGGACGACCATGAATAATTAATAAAAAAGCTGATGAGGAAAATGAACAGCAACAAAACCGGCAAGATGAAGCCATGGCCATTATTAATAGTCTTTTCCTGTTTTCAAATAAATTGGCATTGCGGTTATTTCAATTTCAGAGGAAATTAACCGTCTTTATATTCAAAACCTGATTGTTCGCCTAATGCGCTTTTGTTATTCGGTGAAAAAAGCCGGCAGCTTTCAAGCTTACACGCACAATAAGAGCGGCTACGGACTATATAATAGCCAGCCTTCAGTAGCTCGTGGTTTACTATTAACAAAACTGCACTCCTGATCATCATGTCGACTTCAGATCGCATACGTCCGAGTGAAACAAAGTGGCTGAAGATAGTGGAATTTTATCCATGACAGAAAGCAGAAAGGGAAGGATGAATAAGGCAAAGTGGCAAAGTCACATCTCGGAATGACAAGAAAGACGCAAAACTGAAGGTAAGCAACAGAGAATCGCTTTTATTTTTGAGGCACAAAAAAAAAATCTTTGTGGGGTATGTGTTTCATTTTCAAGCTTCAAATCGCTGAATTGTTGAGGGTCGATTCCGCTGAAATTTAACAAGGGTCCTGTTGGATGATGGAATTATATCATGATTGTCCATTTTTTAGGCGGATCGCGATTTGCGGTGATATTTTAGGCTGTATACTTTAGGCTGATATTTTAGGCTTACTCTACAGCCCAGAGAATAATCGCAAGATAGCTGCCGATCTCGGTCACAACTACTCTTCACCGGGCTTGCTTTCGTACTGATAAACATTACACTTATGTACTCTTGAGGTGATTAAATTTACCTTGAGTTTTGCTTTCAGAGGATTAGTCTGTTCGGAAATGATATTTGCAGCATATTTGTGATGCTCTTCACGAAAGAATCGTTCGGCTGCGAGACAAGCGAGCTGTTGCCATCTTGTCAATTTCACAGAGTGGGTCAAACTCTTTTGGCAGTTTTGAAATAGATTAAATAAAATTTTATTTTTTCCGGGGTCGATTGTAAGAGATTTAGGAACGGAGTCTCGTAGAGACTTATTGCGGTTTTCAGAGTTTTACCAGAGTCTCACATCGGTCGCGCTGCTAGTTTGTTGTTATGATATGACTAACTGGGTGAATCGAACTACTTATTAATAAAGTGCTCGCGTTGATGAGTCGCCTCGTCGAAGATCGAGCGAAAAACGAAGAAATTTTACTCGGCTGCGAACTGACTAATCCTATAAAAGCAAAATCAAGAAAACCACTTTAAGCGGGTTCGTTTGTAAATTACATCAAGTTTATCAAAGCAAGCCCCGTGTAGAGCAGTGCTCTACACCTGAGTGAAAAAGTTCTCGGTCAAATCCAATTTGTTTTCAACATTTTGTTGTCATCGAGATCCACAAAGTCTAGCCCCTTCTCTAGATAATAATTTTACGGTTAATAATCTTGATCTTGCGGATTGGAACTCGCGATTATTAATCGCGTCTGACAGTGTAACATAGTGAATAATCGTATGCTAGTTGAAACAAAATGTTGAAAACAAATTTCGATTCGAGCGAAAAATTTTTCAGTAGAGGGGCTTGTGCTCTGATAGATTGGTATAAATATTTTACAAATGAACCCGCTTTAAGTGATTTGTCTTGAGTTTGCTGTTATAGGATTATTCAGTTTAGAGCTGATTACATTTTCGTCGTTTGTCGCTCGATCTTCGAGTCAGAGTTCAGTTATTCATATAACAACAAAAGCAGCGCGACCGATGTGAGACTCTTGTAAAACTCTGAAAACCATAATACGCCTCTGCGAGACTCCGTTCCTACATCGCATTCAATCGACCCCGAAAAAATAAAATTTTATTTAATTCAAGACTGCCAAAAGAGTTTCACCTACACTTTGAAATTTACAAGATAGAAAAAACTCGCTTGTCTCGCAGCCGAACGATTCTTTCGTGAAGAGCATCACAAATATGCTGCAAATATCATTCGCGAACAGACTAATCCCATGAAAGCAAAACACAAAAGCAAAACGAAAGCAAGCCCGGTGGAGAGTAGTTGTGACCGAGATCGGCAGCTAGCTTGCGATTATTCAGTTATGCTGTAGAATAATTAACTCTTTCAGTTGAGACTCTTGTTCTTCGGCCATCGAAGTTTTATAAGAAAAACAACACATAAAGCGGTTATAAACATGGTGAAGCAATGCATTTTATGAAATCTGACTTGACGTTTCGTATGTCCCAACATACATTTTCAAAAGTAACCGTTATGAGATTAAACACTATCTATATTCAAAAAGAAAAAATGGGATCACTTTGAAATCCTCGCGTCAGAAAAACTGATTACCATTGTAAGATAAAAGAAACCTTGTTTATACAAGAACTGAACCCGGCGTTGAATGCTAATCTCACCAGTGACAAGCTGTCACTTTATTAACATGTCACTGCTATTTTTAGTGTTACCCAGATCACTCGCAATTTCTTTTTGAATATAGATAGTGTTTAATCTCATAACGGTTACTTTTGAAAATGTATGTTGGGACATACGAAACGTCAAGTCAGATTTCATAAAATGCATTGCTTCACCATGTTTATAACCGCTTTATGTGTTGTTTTTCTTTCAGTTGAATTAATTTCTTCGGGCCATTCTGCATATATTACATTCCGCATAATTATGCGATTCTGCAAGTCATGCCACATGTTATTCCGCAAACTCATTCCGTCTTTTACCCTCACTGTTTTTAGTAGCACTTTTATTTAAGCATGTACGTCAACTGCCTTTATTAGCAGCACTTACGTCTTTTGGCACGACTACATGATAATACGCGTCCTAAATAAGACGGGAACTGGCTATATATATATATATTTAGTATTTGTAATTTAAATGGTTCCACAGGTTTACACAAAGTACTTGCATTGTCCCTGATTCCACCTCGTGTGGAATACACACTTCATGAATTGGATGAAACGCATGTTGACGTTCTGAAGAAAGAGCTTGTCGCACGTCCTCTATCTTCCTGTGGCAAAGCAATGTTTGTTATATGCATGAACACTAGCGAGTTCGATGACAAAGATTTAGGCACCTCAACGAACTGGAAGTGATAGAAGGGAATCATCGGCGGGAAGCGATTCACCGAATTCTAGGTTCTGACTACGCCTGCTATAACTGCATTGTGGCTGAAAGGAAAGAGGAAAAACTTCGTATGATAAGAAGAAGGCTGGCAAGGCACGCGGATAAAGCTGACTCATCTTAAATATATGTACCTTTGGAACATCACGGTTTAAACATGTTGCCCGGCTTAAGGGGATGCATCACGTTATCAATGATTTACTATTTATCTTAAAAAAAACTTAAACTGCAATTTTACAATATTATATATTGACAATATTATTCTTTTTTATGATATTTTGATACTTTTTTGGAGAGAAAAAATGTACACGGACGTTTGCCGACGGAAACTGCTTGTTCAGAGAAGCGAATGGTTTAAAGTGATTATTGTACTATGCCTGTTAACAAAAGTGCAATTGATTTATTCAGATCACATTCATATTGTGAGATACATGTAGCTATATTTACAGGCCTCGGCTAGACCAAATTAATGTTGTGGCTTTGAATTTTATATTGTTTAAGTTTATCAACGACCTTTGTGAAAGAGGCCAGGTTTTCTTTTTGATTATTCAGTTTAGAAAGTTGCAGCTACGAATAAAATGATAATTAAAAACCACATTGTATTTCTCGAGATGAAGGAGTTCCATACATTCATATCTCCCTTATTAGAGTTGAATTCTTGGTTCCTTTGTTAACAGCCTTTTATTAAAATGACGGTGGCATTTTCCAGCGTTATTTTGAGTTTGTAAAGCATGGTAAATTTGACGTTTTCACAACGACGTCGGAAATTTCCGTAGTCATTTCGGCGAGCGTCTGAAAATGACGGCGGAATTTTCCATCGTCATTTCAGTTGAGGTTTTCGTAAAAAATTAATATTGTTAATTCTTCAGTTTGGAATAAAACGACGTTGGAAATTTCTGTGGTCATTTTCAACTTTCCATCTTCATTTTGAGATTGTATGAAAAGTTTGGAACTTATTACCTTATGGTGATCTTGAATTAATCAACAACGACCGACGCTGAAATTTCCGTGGTCATTTTAAGTTGGTTTAAATATGACCGTGGAATTTTCCGTGGTCATTTTGTTTTTGTCGCGTCAAACAACTGACAACTTTCTGAAAATTTTGCCAACATGGAATAAATATCGGCAAAATCTACTTTGAAAAAGAGATATATTACCAACTTAGTCTTCAATCAGGAAAGATTTCCTATTTTCTTTCGAAATATTACCGGATTTTATGCCATATGCCACACATGTGGAAAAAATACAGCTAAAATGGCTATTTAGTGCCAGAATTTAGCTATTTTAGAATATTGCACTTCGTTTTAGAACGTGTTAGGCGTTTTACGTGGCAACAAAAATCTTCCATCATTCAGAGACGGCTAGACTTTTGGTTGGTAAGTGACACTTTACAAGAAGATGTCGAAACAGTTGATATAATACCCTCGACAAAATCGGACCATTCTGCAATACCTTTAGCTCTTAATGGTATTGATGAAAGTAAAGGAGGACCAAGTTTTGGAAATTTAATGCTACGCTAGTCAACGACAATGAGTATTGTCAGTTACTCGACGGAAATTTTAAAATGTGGCTTGAAGAATTTAAGTTATTGACAAGCGTGTCCTGTGGGATCTGCTTAAATATAAAATACGACTTTTTACGATCGATTACAGTAAAATAAAAGCTCGAAGCAGAAGAGCCAACCTAATTGAAGTAGAAGGAGAATTACGTCGCTGCAAGGAAAAATGTGATGTCGAGCCATCAATTCAGAATGTTCAAGAACTAGAACGCATACAAGCTAATTATGATGAACTTTATGATTATATTACTCAAGGGGCTATTATACGTTCTCGGACAACTTGGTATGAAAAAGGTGAGAAAAACAACAAGTATTTTTTGAACCTTGAAAAATCAAACAAGAAGAAGAGTTGTGTCAGGAAAATATTCACCAGCGACGAAACACTGACGATTAATCCTAAAACAATTTTATCGGAGTTGGAGCTTTTTTACTCGAATTTATACAAAACTAAGAACGATGAGGAATCAGAAAGGAAATTGTCCTCTTTCCTGGATGACCTATCAGGTGTCCCAACGTTATCTGAAGAGCTGGGTTCGATATGTGAGGGGAAGATAATGTACAATGAATGTTTTTCTGTACTGGAATCATTTCAGAAGAATAAAACTCCTGGGAATGACGGTCTAACAGTTGAGTTTTACTCAGCCTTTTGGCCTTTAATTGGTAAATATCTAGTAGATTGTATCAACTATGTTCATGAGCTTGGCGAACTTTCCAACACCCAAAAACAAGCTATAATAACGCTAATTGAAAAAAAGGGGAAAGATAAAAGATTGATTAAAAATTGGCGCCCGATTTCGTTAATTAATTTGGACGCAAAAATAATATCTTAAGTATTAGCTAAACGTTTAGAAAAGGTTTTGCCATACATAATTCACGAAAACCAGAATGCTTTTGTTAAAGGCAGATCAATCTTTGATGCACTACGGGCAATTGATGACGCTGTCGATTATTCGAAACGTAACTGCTTGTCAGGCATTTTGATAGCAATTGACTTTGAGAAAGCCTTCGACGCACTGGAATTTAATTCTTTAATTAGAATTTTGCATAAATTCAACTTCGGCCCTTCTTTCATACACTGGATTCGAATAATATATAAAGATGTATCTAGTGCAGTTATGAATAATGGATTCACTACCGGGCACTTTCCCTTAGAAAGAGGAGTCAGGCAAGGTGATCCACTTTCTCCGTATTTATTTATTATAGCTATCGAGATTTTGGCCATAAAGATAAGGGAGGACAACAATATCCAAGGCTTTAAAATCGGGCAGGAAATACTTAAGTTATCTTCATTTGCTGATGATATGACCTGCTTCCTTAAGGACAATTCCTCGTATAATGCTTTGTTTGAGACTCTTGAGTTATTTGGCGAATGTTCAGGGTTAAAGGTTAATCATGACAAAACACAAATATTTGCCCTTGGAAATAATACCTTACAAGATGAAGATTTTCCAAAGCACAATATTTGTGTAAACATTAAGATCCTTGGAGTGTACTTTGGCTATGATGTGAAACAAAGGGACGCCCTAAACTTCAGACAAACTTTAAAGGACATGAAGAAATCAATTAATATATGGAAATCGAGGGGCCTGTCTTTATTAGGAAAGATCCAAATCGTGAAAACATTTGCAGTTCCTAAAATTATGTATAGAGCATCGGTTATACCTCTTTCCAAAGAACTAATTAAAGAGGCAAATTCGATTATGTATGGATTCATCTGGAATGGAAAAGACAAAGTTAAACGCCATGCTTTAATATCTGCTATTAAGAATGGCGGGTTAAGAATGTTAGATATTGAATCTTTGATTAAAGCTAAGCGGGTCATCTGTTTAAAGAAATTTCTGCAAGAGTACCCAAACTCGTGGAAAACTATTCATGGAAAAATTCTTTCACCAGTTGGGGGACGTTTTCTCTTATACTGTAATTTCGACACGGCTAAATTAAAAATCTCTTTACCAACTTACTACAAGGAATGTCTAGACGCTTGGTCCGAACTAAACAGGAAAACACCTAGCTCTTCTCATGAGGTGATTAATGAAATTATCTGGAACAATAGGTTTCTTTGCATTGACAAAATGTCCATATATAGAGATGATATGATTAAATTAGGATTCCTTAAGATAGGTGACGTTGTGCGGGCAAATAACTGTTCTCGATTTAACGTGTACGGCACCTCACCGTTATCTCCTGAACAAAATTTCTTTTTAATGAGCCTTATCGATTCCTTTCCTGCTGAATGGCACGCCTTTGCTAAATCCTTTACTGGCTCGTCGTTGATTGAAGAAATTCCAAACGATCCCAAAATTGAATTGGGTGACGGAAATTCAGTACCAATCCTCAAAAACATCAACTGCAAACCAAGCTGCGATCTTAGCGGCTGGAACTACTTGCATGTATAAACCAACTGTCCCTCTGGATGGTATTCTTTTAAACGGGAATCTAAATCATACTGTCCAGAGGGACAAGATAGAAAAACAAATCTTAAAAATACATACAGCAATTCTGAACTACTACGACACTGAATAGGAAAGCACAAAAGTCAATGGCAAACCAAGCTGCGATCTTAGCTGGAACTACTTGCTTGTATTAACAGACTGTCCCTCTGGACAGTATTCTTTTAAAAGAGGAATCTAAATCATACCGTCCAGAGAGACAAGGCTTGAGAAAAACCGAGAAGAAGACATCATTCTCAAAATAATTTCAAGTTCAAGTTCAAGTTTATTAAAATTAACAACATAATACAAAACAGCGCTAACCCGCAAATAGCTATGGCTAATTTAGGCGGGTAGCGGGTAGGACTGTTTAAAGAGTAAGTATAATAATTGTGAGTATGGGATAAGTGAAGAGATAAAATAAATATACATGCACGTTGAGTAAATAAATAAATAAATAAATAAATAAATACATAAAATAAATAAGTAAATAAATAGATAAGACAGCAATTGCAGTTAGATAAAGCTACTTTGAGTAATTATTTTGAAATTTTTTTGATTAGGAAAGGTGTGCCAACATAATCGTCCTCTTCCCTTAAGTCTTGTAAGAGTCGATTTTGTAGATTTTTCTTAAATACAAACTTCGATAATTTACGTAATTCCTGGGGGATGCTATTCCATACTTTGGCCCCTAGTCTTGAAAAAGATTTTGATAGATGGTTACATCTTGAATATTTTATATGATAATTGCCTTCTAAAGAAAATCTTGTATTGTAATTATGCAACTCATTTGAACAATTAAAAAGATTAGAAATATTACATGGGGTTCGCTTATTGAAAACATCGTGCATTAGTATTGAAACAGATTTAAAATAAAGCGTATTTATTGGGATAGTGTTAGAGGAGACAAAAAGAGGAATGGCGTGTGACCTATAAGATTTAAAGTATATGAGTCCAAGTACACGCTTTTTTAAGACCAGAATTTGATTAATGTAAGTTTGAGCAGCATGGCCCCACACAACAATTCCGTCGGATAGATAAGGGAATATCAAAGATTGATAAATTGTTAGCAGTAGACTTGTGGGTACGTAATGTTTTAGTCTAGCGATTATGCCAATCGTTTTCAGGGGCACCCAACGGGTCAAATCAGCCAAAAGCTGTAGAAAGGCATTTTTAAGTACCTTATGGTGTCTGAAGTATGTTTAAAGTGATGTTTTCATTAGCTAGAAGAATTTCATCTGTTCGGATTCCATAGCTGAAATTTTAATAGCCCGAAAATGTTATGGAACAAAATCTTCCTTTGAGAAAATCCTAGCTGAAGTTAACTTTCTAGGGAACCTTTTTTCTTTCCGAAAATGTTGCTGACGTTTTTGACTACAAAAACATCAATAACGACCTTTCCGAAAACTTCAGGGGTTATGATTTCCACATTACGAATCTTTTAGGCCACGTTTTACCTACGAAAATCCGAGTGCACTCTTTAATCGACGCCAAAAGCCCAAGGCTAATTACCCTCCACCGAACAGATGCATACCGAAACTTGTCGTTGGGTGCCCCTGCGTTTTGCTGATCTTGGAAGTGATGTGTCCAATATGATATTTCCAGCTAAGATTAGAATCAATTAACACACCTAAATATTTGACATACGACTTTTGTTCTAGAGGCAAAAAAGTTTCAGAATCATTATCAAATATTCGAAGATTAACTTGATAGTCAATTTTCTTTTGATGAGGATGGAAGATAATGAAGTTTGACTTCTTAATGTTTAGTGTTAACTTGTTAGCTGTTAGCCATTCATAAACTTTATGTAATTCAAAGTTAACAACGAGCTCCAGGGTTCGAAGATTTTTATCAGCATATAATAGATTTGTGTCGTCAGCAAACAAGTAGAATGCTAGTTTATCAGATGACCTGTGGATATCGTTAACATATAAGAGAAACAGTAGAGGTCCTAAGACAGAACCTTGTGGGACACCACAAGTCATAGGTTGTTTGTTGGAGATATCAGGTCCAATTTGAGTTGATTGAATAAGGTTGGAAAGATAAGAACGGAACCAATCGTTCACGATCCCTCTCATACCGTAATGATATAGTTTTTGTAGCAGAATCGAGTGGTCAACTGTATCAAACGCTTTTTTTAAATCAATGAATATACCACACGTGAATATCCCTTTATCAAAATTAGATTGGATTTGATTAACTATGTCAATAAGTGCATGCTCTGTGGATCTTCTTTCTCGGAAACCGTATTGTGAATGGTAAAGCATATTGCGTTCTTCCAAAAAAGACTTCAATTGGCGGTAGATAAGTTTTTCAATAATTCTGTTAAAAACGGAAAGAAGCGAGATGGGTCTGTAGTTGTTTGGATCAGTCACATCCTCATTCTTATAAATTGGAATGACTTTAGCATGCTTTAATCTAGACGGAAAAACTCCACTCGTGATAGAATCATTTATGATTTTGCACAAGGGCTTCGATATAGTTTTGCTTGCGCATTTCAACATTCGAATTGGACAAGAGAACAATCCGTATGCCTTGTTGTGTGGCGTCGAAAGAATTTCTAATTCAACTTCAGAAGGAGTTACTGGTTGAAAGGCAAAAGACCGTAAAGTGCTTGATTTGGATAAATAACTGGAGAAATGTATTTACGACTGTGGAATCTTAGAAGCCAGATTATGACCTACTGATGCAAAGTGATTGTTTAGTATGTTAGGTAACTCGGAGGTGTGGTGCGATAGCCCTCTGTTTCCAGGGCGCTTCAAGGCTGTTATTGAACTTTCATTTTTTCTTTTCCGATTAATTAACATATTAATACCTTCCCAAGTCCTCTTTATATTATTTGAGTTAGTCATAAAGTAATCATGGTAGTATAGCTTCTTACTTAATCTAGATAAAGTTAAGATTTTATTCCTATAGATTTTGTATTTGGATTTATCACCGGAGAAGAAAAGTTCATTCTTTTTCTTGATTGAAATCCTAAGGCCTTTTGTTATTCAGGGTTTATGAAGTTGTTTGGCTTTGCGTTTAGAAATTGTTTTGATCGGTGCGTGTTTATTTACAATCCTGTTTAGTTTGTTATAAAACGTAGAGAAAGATTTGTTGACATCATTACTACTCTCTGAAACTGCAGATTCCCAGTTTAATTGTGAGAGATCATTGACAAATTTTTCTTCTGAGAATTTTGAGGAATCGCGAGTTGCAATTTTTCGTGGCTTTATTTTCCCGCCTAATGAGCGGCAGACGCAAAATTGTGAGAAATGGTCACTTATGTCAGAAACAATATTGCCGCTTAAAATATGCGTATCATAGTTGTTCACAAAGAGTGAACCCTCGTTGGTTTGTCTATTGTTGGAGAGAAACAAAGGCTTTGAAGAGTATGCAAAAAACTTTGAGCATATTTACAAGTTTCGTAATGGAGGAGGTTTATGTTGGCATCAGTCATTATATAAATCGACTTACCTGAAGTGGAAAGCCTTTCGAGTGTTTCGTCAAATTAATTTAAGAATTTCTCTGGACAGTTGTGTTGTCTATAAATTACTCCACAGATAATATCTCTTTTGTTCGTAAAAATGAATAGTGATCCACAGAGCCTGAAAAGCTTGATTACTGGTTCTTTCAATAACTGTATACTTAAGACCATTGTCAAATAAGTCTTTTAGTAGGTAAATAATAAAAGATAAGTGTTAAGTTGGCCTTGGTATGTATATGTATAGAAATATCTTGCATATTCTGTGCAGCTGAAGCTTTATTCAAAGAGGAGGCTTAAATTTTGAGTTCAGTAGCTTTGTAGGAGTATGGAGAGCTTACTAGAAGAAGCTGAAAGGCTTGAAATTGTGCTATCCACATTCGTCTATTGATTCGCTGAGATACCAACTTAGCTTTCTTCTCCAAATTGTGAATACTAGTTCACGTGTGGTGTACAAGATATCGTCCGCCGTTTTAAAATTGCCGATAATTTCCGACGAATGCTCGACTCGGATTTTCTCGTTCCTAGTGCTCCTCGGCTGTCCTTCTGGACGGTATGATCTAGACAACAACCCCGATGGTCTCAGCCAAGGCCAAACGGACTCGCAAATTGTCGCAAGTAACCGCAAGCTGAACTTGCGGAGAGACTTGCGTTGGGTGGCCAAACGGTCTCGCAAGTTTCCTCGCGAGTGCACGAAAGTCGCAAAAAAAAAAATCATCAAGGCTACTAGGTTGCTACAACATCGAATGAATGTCACTCAACTTGCGTCGACTTGAGTTGGGTGGCTAAACCGGCGGTGAAAAGCTTGTATCGACTTGCTTGAAAATTTGATCTCGACCAAAATGAGCTTAAGTCCTCACAAGTCAACGCAAGGGCACCCAAGTCCTTGCCAAACGGAGTTGCAAGTAGACCCAAGTTTTCAACTTGCGTCTACTTGCGAGTCCGTTTGGCTTGGGCTTAAGAATCGCTTGTTACGCAAAACGGACTCGCAAGTAGTCGCAAGTAACCGCAAGCTGAACTTGCGGAGAGACTTGCGTTGGGCGGCCAAACGGTCTCGCAAGTTTCCTCGCAAGTAAACGAAAGTCGCAAAAAAACCATTTCAATCGGCTACTAGGTTTCTGTAATATCGAATGTATGTCACTCAACTTGCGTTGACTTGAGTTGGGTGGCTAAACCGGGTGAAAAGCTTGTGTTGACTTGCGTGAAAATTTGATCTCGACCAAATGATCGCAAGTCCTCGCATGTCAACGCAAGTGCACGCAAGCCACGGCCAAACGGAGTCGCAAGTAGACCCAAGTTTTCAACTTGCGTCAACTTGCGAGTCCGTTTGGCCTGGGCTTTACGGCTGTCTTTGCTTGCTTCTCTGGTTAACTAAATCACTTGTTACGTTATTACGGCTGTCTTTGCTTGCTTCTCGAGTTAATTGAATTCCGGCACTTATTACGCTATTATGGCTGTTTTTGCTTGCAAGAATACATCATAATGGCAGTTTTCGCTTGCTTTCGGATAAGAGTAGTTCATTCCCTTGCAAAATCACAACGTTGTTTTCATTGAAATCCTTAAACAACCCTAAAAAAGTTACGTAAGATCAAGCGTAGTAACGAAAAAGAAGTAAAAAATGTTTCCTATTTCTGGCATGGTATACCCCGGGATGTAAAAATTATTCTGATTATTGGTCAGAATCACTGACTTAATCTTGTGTTCTGATTGGTCAACACTGATAACACAAATATCCTGAGTAACTTGATCGGTTGTTCTCAAGTGAAAAGATGAGGACGAGGAGGAAGGAGTGTGGGGCGTTGTTTAAAGAAAACATCATCGTGGTTGGAAAGTAATGGTTTGGTAAGTGGTTTATCAGCCAATAAAGCATAAACCGTAGAAAGTTGTGGTATATTGCTTAAATTTCCAATTCAGTCTTTTGTTCAATGTTACATGCAGCTGTTGAAAGGTCGGTGAAGCAATATTCCAGGAAAGGAAAGACTTGATGGCAGTTTTGCCGACAGGTCTCTTAAAGTCAAATCTTCCAGTTGCTTGTTTTGCTGGAACGAAACAATGAACAAACCCAAGCTTCCTGTGAGCTGGTAATACTGGCTACACTTACCAGCATTATCAACGACCAGATTGCAGAGGTAGAGGCTATGGCTTTGCCACCGTTAAATTTGGTGGCATGGGGGAACTGGAAGATCTGTCTGACATAGTCATTGAAGAAGGAGGGTATTACATTGCTTATGCCTCAGTGGATATTGCTATCGACAAGAATTTCCTCAAGTCTTGCTTGCTCTTTTTTTTTTAGTAAAGAAAGGTAAATAAACGCTTTGAACAGCAATGTGACAGCAGCATAACACGATCACATGTAATACTATGTAGTTTGATCACGTACGGTGATTCAGATCAACAAGATCGACTCGTGCTGCAACTGTACGGTGAATTTAATTGCAAATACCGTCAAATAGGACTCATCTGCTTCCTGTGGTTGTTTTTCCTTACTGATTTAGACACAATTTGGTGCACATTTTATTTGTATCGTCATTTAGTGACATGTTTTTACAGTGCCCGCGAAGCAAGTTTGCAAGTGGAAGGGGTTCACTTCGAACGCGTAAGAGTGAGTCAAGTAAGGGGGTCCTGGGGCATGCTTCCCCGGAAAATTTTTATATTTGAGTTTTCCTGAAATGGTTAGAAATGAATTTAAAGGTGGGCCCACACGAGGGGACATGTTGAAGGAACATGTTGTTGCAACATGA
>JAEMWC010000351.1:497500-507500 GCA_016490735.1 Pachyseris speciosa
CGTCCAATTTCTTTTGTAGGAAAGTTGATGTTATATTCACATTTTAAAACAAAATTTGAAATCTAGTAATTATTGCCTACAATTTAGCGTCAATTTGTTGTAAAAGTGGAGGTTCCCTTTACTGTCAAACACTCAAAGGACAGTTCAAACCGTCATCCCATAGCTGGTTAAAAAAAAAAGTAAAAGAACTCTGAGTTCTACATCTTGTTTTTCAGCCCAACTCTTGGTGTTTGAATATCTGATGAAATGCTCTTCCTTGTGTTTAATATATTATATATACCTGCCAACTTTTTCCGAGTCAAATAATGCCTGAGATTTTCGTCTCCTCATGACCAGAATTTCCGAAAATGTTCCGGCGACTTACAACGATTTCTCGAAGCCTTCCGAACGCTACTGAACATGTCCAAAGATGTTCCGGTGACTTCCGAACACTTCCAAAGCTGATCATGAGACTCTACACTCCAAGACAAATTACTTGTAACACCCTCCCCCAATGTTGAATTCACGTCAGTCACATAGAAGAAAAAATTCTGCCACTGAGAATTTTTTCCGGAATATCCGATGTCCATTCAACATTGGGGTAGGAGGGGGGACAGGGGTTATAGCCATGGGTTGAGAGAGAATGTAAGGAACACCTTGTCATGCTGTGACGACACTTTAGCGTGTTCTGATACAGTCAGGACTCAAACTCGACATTAAGTGCTGTTTGTTGGCACATTTACGGGGAATATTGAATTACTTTGATTCACCGTACATGATGCGATCGTGTTATGCTGCTGTCATGCTGCTTTTCAAACCTTTTATTATGAAACAACAAGTATGAAAATATTATTACAGGGCATGTAAACCCCCAAACTGTATTTTTTCTGTTAACACAGTTAATGTTGACAGCCCCAAGTAAATTATAAAGCAACCTCAGCGGTATTGAAACCCATATTTGTACATCCATGCAGTTAACTAGTTTGATGGTAATAGTACAAAATGTTGATTCGCAAACGAGGGAATGGGCAAGTCATCAGGGAGTGAAAAAACAAAAACAAAAAGAAAAGTCATTAGGGAGGTGAAGTGGGCAGTGAGTGGGACAGCAGGTCTTGCAGAACTCCATTCAAAAGGAGGTGTAACGGAGCTTCCACAACTACCATTACACAAAAGACTGAATTGGAAATTTAAGAAATATACCACAACTTTCTATGGTTTATAGGCTGGTAAACCATGCGGGATGTTGGAAGAACACTTGCGGCTCATGATTTATGAATTCTTATAGTGTTCTTCAACATCCCAAGTGGTTTATCGTGCCTATAAACTATTAATAGAAACTTGTGGTATATTGCTTTTATATTTAATGCAGAAGAAGTGGGAAATTTCCCTGAGTTTACTGGAACAATAAACCACAGCTGATTGACCAATCAGAGCATGCACATTGATTTGGTTATTATATATAATTATAATTAAACTATGGCAAATAAAGAGAAAGAAATTAAACTAATTGTTGACATTTAACGAGTTTAACTAATAAATTATTCAATAATTATGTGTTTTAGTTTGATCCTCCCAACAAATAAAAATACAAGCAACAAAATTTTTGACACTAAATTCAGAAGAACTGAAAGCTGTTTGATCAAGGTCACTGTTACCCCTTACTGCATGGACTAAACCAGCGGCAGAATTAGGGGTGGGCCAAGGGGGCCGCTGCCCCCTTTTTTAATGTAGTTCTAACCAATCGACTTTTAAGTGGTATTGTGTATCAGGCAGTTTTATTTATTATTTCGAACCCCTCTTTCTGGATTTTCCTGTAAACTGAAATTAATTACCCAATTCATAACAATTTATTTTGCAAATAATACAGTCATTAAATTCCCTATGGTTGCTGTATATATATTATAGCACAATTATATAAAAAAAACTACTGCTTTGAAACTGAGTTAAATTTCCAGTATGCACACAGCAAAGATAAGGTTACTCAATTCCGAAAAGCTCCACGTCAAAGATTAAATTTGCATTTGGGGGGATAGTATAAATGGTCAAGGAAAAACAATATATAATAAGAGTTTATAATGTATTAAAACTGTTGTTCCCAAAATTTCAAGTACTGCTGGAACAAGTTTAAAACTAGAAGCAGACGAGAGGCTACAGCCAGAGGTAGCCATTAAAATAGTTGGAGCAGTTGGTAAGAATGTAGTTCCAGACTATATATACATACCGGTATATATATATATATATATATATATATATATATATATATATATATATATATATATATATATATATATATATATATATATATATACATATATACATATAGAGTGCAAAAGCAAGGTAACAGAAGACTTTGGGTTTTCATTGTTTTTAGTATGTGTATATATATATATATATTTATATATATATAGATAAGGTTAATTTGGGAGCAGAAATCAACAACTAAGTAATTAAGTGAAAATGTGGCTCAGCCAGGAATCGAACCTGGGTCTCCAGTGATTAAGGCAATCAGTTGCTAATATATTCTCTCCCTACCTTACTGTACTTAATTAATTTCCAGGGGGATTTGGCCGTGCATCGCCGATCGACCGGGGAGTAGTGACATGATCCTGGTTGCAGAAAATGTGTGAAATTGTCTCCTCGGACCTTACCATAAAATAAGGCCATACTGTGTATGTGTTGTACAGTAAAAATATGTGTTCCCAGTGTGATTGGTTCAGTGGCCTAGTGGTTAAGGCATCCGACCGGTAATCCGTAGACCCAGGTTCGATTCCTGGCTGAGCCACATTTTCACTTAATTACTTAGTTGTTGATTTCTGTTCCCAAATTAACCTTGTCTGTTTGTATTTCTCAGAAATCCCTAATGAATCGCCATCCAAACGGGAATAGGCTGGTGATCCTAAGTGATTAAGGCAATCAGTTGCTAATATATCCCCTCCCTACCTTACTGTACTATATATATATATATATATATATATATATATATATATATATATATATATATATATATATTATATATAAGTTGATTTTTCAATTTTAAACAAACATTTCCATTGAAGAGGCTATTGGTTAGCATGACAGACAATGCATGACTAAATTAAAATGAAAAGAACTAATAAAGACTAATGACAGATTTTGCAAGACAATTTGAAATTTTTGATTTGGTATCAATGTTTGAGTGGAATTTAGCCTGTTCCTGCTTTTTTCGGTCGCTTACTACTGTACATATGATATTATGTAATTATATTTTGTTGTTAATTTCAAGAGTGGTAAAATGTAAAGGATATACACCAGGTACTCCTCTTGCTCCATAACCATAATCAGGAGAACATGTTAGTTTGGCACGTTCACCAATTTTCATCTGAAAGAAAAACATGAGTCAAGCGTCAAACCTTTCCAACTTTTGACCCTGACATGTTCACTTCAAATGACCAGTAAATGGCTGAAGAATGCTTCAAACCACTGCCAGCATCTTATTTCCATCTACAGCTGTATGAACCATTTCACACCATTTATAGGTAATTTTAGTACCATAAGTATATTTAGATGTGTTTGAACTATAATAGTTTAATGTTCTTAATTATATGTGTACTGGTATATAATTTTAATTATGATATTTATCTACCGTTTTTTTTTTTTTAGTTTGATCATGGGAGCATCCCTTGAATGGTGCGTGGGTACTTTTGGATGACTCCCTTTCTGCAAATTTTATGTTTTGCAAAATGTTTGTGGAGAAAAAATGTAAATAAATAAATAAATAAATAAAAAGAGATTTCCAGAGGGACATTAGGAAAGAGTGTCACAAAAAAAATGGCCCAAGTTGTTTAGTTGCTGTGACACAAAAATTAAGTTTTCAAGTTTCTTTTTTTTGATAAATGGCCTTCTGCACGGTGTTGGTTACCACGCACACAAGATTTAATATTTAACTTTTGCCCTAAATTTTGTTGCTGGAATGCTCACTATTGAAATGTCATATACAGATCCTAAACGCTTATCATTTAAACAATTCAGGGCTACCTTTCCAGTTGACTTAAGTTCATTTCATTTCAAGACAACATGGAAATTGCCATTACCACTTGCGCCTATATTTGCCTACTTCCGTCACACTTGAGGACAACATTTGTAATTGCTTACCAGCATTTCCATCATGCAAGAAGCATTTGTTTATTTGGTTCGTTTCGTTTGATAGGCAATTTCAAATGTGCGTTCCTTTTGTTTCAAGCGTTTCTCATCATCTCTCATTTCTATAGTTCCAAATGTTTGGTACTGTTCGTTTCAACTGTTTCGAAGGTTTCAATCAATGTTTACACTGAATGTCTCGCACAGAAAATAAAAGCCAACTAAGTTTTTCTTCACGTCCCAGCTCCAAAATAGAAAGAACCAGTTTCAACATGAAATAAAACATAATTCAGAGGCCATGATAATACAGGGCACAAGAATTGAAGTTGCGAACTTTCGCTGCTGAAGTGAAGCTAAGATAATTTGCAAGATGCTGGGAATATTTTACTTTAGGCCTCCTTTACATGGAGGGAGGAAGATCCTAGCACTAGGAAGATCCTAGAAGGTGGATCATCCTAGCAGCATATGTTTTCTGTATTCAGTTTACATGCAAAGGGTTGTACTTGGCCCTAGCGCTAGGATCTTCCTAGTCCTAGGATCATCCTACCTGAGAGGTAGGAAGATCCTTGCACTAGGAAGTTCCTAGCACTTATGTAAACTGCTTTTGCTAGGAAGATCCTAGAGCCGAGGACAAAAACAAACCAAACAAGCATGGCGGTGGCTGCATGATCAGCAGGTAAAGGAAGACAATTTCCTTGAAATTTCCAACCGAAATTTCTGCATGTAAACCAAAGAAAAAGTTGCTTTGCCCTCTAGGATCTTCCTGCCTCCATGCAAACAGCCCCTTATTCTTTGTGATATTTGATTGGTGGAGAAATCTGCCACCTTGGACATGACAAATGTTGTTGACTCTTTTGTGTCAAAGTGATTGTAACGTTTGGCAAAGCTTTCAATCTGTAACTCTTTTTTATTTAACTTACCTGTTATTTAGCTTATAACATTTGAACAATTGCATCGTTCACAGACAAAAGAAGAAATTTGCGTGACCCTTAACGCCTTTCCAATGCGACAGAAAATGTACTTTCAACAAGAAAGCATGCTTGAAGCTGCAGCATCAGTTGCTTTGGGCGATGACATGCAGGGTATATTTTCCACAGAAGTGAAATTTATGAATGGAACTAATTCAAGGTTTTGAGTTTTGGAACTGTTTAAAAAGAGGTATAATCGAAAGAGCTAAATTCATTTTAGTTTGCGGGATAATTTCCTGCAAAATTATCAGTCAGATCAAGAAAATTGCATTAAGGGTAAATTTATCATTTAAGCAATTATTTTTACACTTTGTGAATTTTTAAATTTGTAAACTTTTATAATTGTAAAATTGCTTAAGTCAGCACTTGGGCTGCAATGTGATTTTGAAATAAACCATTCCATACCAATCCATACTTTTATCAATAAAGTTGGACAGGAACTGATAGAAGTAATTCAAATGGTAGTGAATTTATATAAATTTATGTACTGTACTTAATGGCGAATGATTTACGATTGTGTAGATGAAACAGACAACGAACGATGGTTCGTTCGATACGCTTGAAACAATTGAAACGCTTCATTAATGATTTGTTTTGAACTATTGAAATGCTATACTCTGTCTGAACCAAACGCACAATGCAAACGGTATGTGCACGATAATTTCCATGGCCGGGATCACTTGTCAACGAACCCAAGTTGTAACACTGAACTTGTCAAAGCCACTGCTTTATTATCAACTAGTGCAAAGTTTATAATGCAATGGATGAGAAAGTACAATATTTATTAATGTGCATCTCAGAAAGGTAAGAATTAGTGTGATATTTGAACAGTTTTATGCGAAAGTGAAAGAATACAAAAGAATAGGTTTTCTTAATAATTTCTTGTATATAGGTTCATGCACATAAAATTTAGTTTTTGTTTTTGTTTTTGAAGGTTCCCGATAGTTTCTACGTTTCACGCTTTGGGCTGTTATCTAGTGTCACACCTAATTTGTTAAGTGCATGGTAACCAATACCGTGCACAAGGCCATATTATTTGAGGAATTTAAATTAACCAAGAAATGAAGTCTATGAAAGGCAAAGGATTAAAAATAAGATCAGAACTACAATAACTGCAGGTCAAGGCTATAAGCTTGATATCTAACATACTATGCCAGCAGTAAAGAACAACTGTAACAAAGTAGAGAATATTAATTTTACCAAATTTTGTTGCATAGACATGATAACACCAGAGTTGTCTGACAAAAGCAGTAAAATAATGAAACGCAAGAAAAATTCTTATAGCCAACCCAGCTTCATGCACTGTACATATATGTGATGTAAATATCTCTGGAACAGATGTAAATTTTAAGTCTTGGTGGGACAATAAGAATGAAAAACTTCACATGAAAAATACAATATAATCATTATACAATTAAGTTGATCAGTTTGACAAAATTCTTGCAGTGCAATGTAGGTCTTGTTCAAGTACACCTAACCCCAAAATATTTTTTTCACTAATTAACACTTGCTTTGAACCTATTCCAAAACTTTAGTTTATTAGTAATAAAATATCAATACCTCCATTACACCTTCATCCCAGCCTGAAAAGCAAGTAAAATGTTTTAATAAACATCTTGTTCACAGAATTTTCAGGATTTTTGTTCTGACAGCTGCGTTTTTGCATCAGATACTGAACATGTCATAACTAATTATCCCACACAACCTTTTCTGAGTCAACCATGAGATGCAGAAGTGCAACCTTGCATAAACCAAAGTGGAAAACGGTCAACATTTGTTCAGTATAGAAACCATACCCAAAAGGGAGCTTAAAAGGTCTTCAAGAAGGCATAGACAACAAAATACCATTTTCACAATGGAGTCCAAACTATCACATTTTTTTTCACTCAACTTGCACGATGAGGCCTAACCATTCAAGAACTAAATTAGTAAAAATCAGGTGTTACTAAACACCGGAACGGAATGGAATGAGCCGGAATGAGGCAGATTGACATGGAATGAACTGGAATGATACCGCAATGACACCAAAATGAACTGGAATGATACCGGAATGAACCAGAGTGAGCCGAAATAAGGCAGAATGATAGTAAAATGACATAACAGAATGAAATTCATCATTTCAACATACAAACCTTATAGTTAAGGTGGCGAATGAATGCAAAACCAAAGAATCACGAAAATAATTGGCTTGTCCCTCCCTCTAAGCTCACTGTTCATCCAAAAAATGTCACTTTCAGTTCAACACAGTATGGATGCTGACATGACAAAGTGGTAAATACCCTGATCAGGCATGAGTGTGACACAGTATGAACCCCTCCTTGAAAACTCCTAGCTACACCCCTGAATATGATCTACACCTAATCCAATCAACTTGTTTCTTCCATGTTAAAGTTCATTCTTTTGGTCACTTGTTCACTGTACATTGTTCCATTTTTATTCCACTTTATTCCCAGTGAAGGCCCTCGCAAATGAGGACACATTGCTACGGACAAGTTGTTGAGGACACAAATGTTTCCCTCTTTGCCCACATGTGCAACATTTGTCGCAGACACAAAAAATGTTTCTGATTTTTCTCAGAAACATTTTGTACCTGCAACAAATGTTTCCCAGTTTGCACAGCATGAAAACACAACATTTATTTGTGTCCCACTTGTTTGCTCACCCAAGAAACATCATGAGCAACAATGTGTCCGCAACAATGTGTCCTCATTTGCCAGGGCCTTAACATTCTGGTATCATTGGGGTACTGTTCAGGTTTATTCCTGCATCATTCTGGTTCATTCTGGTACAGTTTCAGTTCATTCCATGTCACTCCTGTTCATTCCAGTACTGTTCCAGTTCATTCCATGCCATTCTGCCATATTCCGGCTCATTCCATTCCATTTTGGCGTTTAGTGACACCCATGAAAAATCCACTGTCAAGTGCTTAAATTCTCCTCAAAACCTTAAATTTAGCCACTTGACATTGTTGAGTTCTACAGTACAGCAAGAAATGTTCTTAGTTCTTAGTTTGTTACATTTCTATATTTAGTTGGCACTAATCCTAGAAGGTACAGTATAACAATATATATAATGCAACTTCATTGGCCATCCCCTGAGGGGGGTAGGGAGGCAAGGGAGGGGATTTTGTATGGGGTCCCCCTCCTAGGTGGGGACACAGAACAATAAAAATTCCCCCTCCTGGAGGGGCAGCAGACTGAAATGTTTCTTGTTAAGGTTTATTGTTGTGAAAATCAAGTCTCACAAGAAATGACAAACTACGGTGATTATCCGGGAGATTTCAGAATCTAATCTAGAGACCGGGAGATACGATCCAACATCTGGAGTCTCCCGGATTATCCTGAGGAGGGTTGACAACCCTGCAACTAGGTGGAAATGGATTTTAAAAAATACCTGACAAGTCCAACATTTTTGACTCAAGGAGATAGAGCCCACATTCTTAAGCACAGTGAGGTTTTGTACTTCATTTTAAAAAGGAATTTGAAATGACTTGTTTCTCTCAACCTCCCTCATTTCTCCCACCTACAAGGAAAAATGTTCGTTCAAATCTCCCTATAAGTCCCCACAAAAAGGGTAATTTAACCCCTCCCCCCCCCCCCCCCCCCCCCTCTCTTCAGGGGATGGCTGATGATAGGTGCATAACACATAAAATCTTCGGTTTTCAGTTGCTTAACGCTACTAAAGAAGTAATGAAAAGAAGCCTGAAAAATACTTTAGCTTGTGGGGGATTTGAACCCGTCATGTCTGTGATACCGGTGCAGTGCCTACAAAATGGTCAGCTCCCAGTTGGCATGTTAGCTCAGTTGGTAGAGCTCTGCACCAGTATCGCAAAGGTCATGGGTTCAAATCTTCATATATTTATTTTCATAATTTCTTGCTAAGAAGATATTTGACGGCTGCATCTACCGCTGCTCATAACCACTGTGGGAGATTCCTGAATTTCTGAGCTTTAAAAAATACCTTTGATAACCTCTCCCACTCCAATACGAAATCTGAAGTGCCTGCCCTTGTCTCGTGAAGAATCGAACTTTTTCCCGTTTTCCAGGGTTCCTGAGGAAAAGATAAACGTGACTGTTTGACAGAAACGCCAAGACGAAAATTAATAGAGCACTCCCATGTTAATATAAGCTTATAAATTTATTTTTAACGGAATAGCTTTAAATGCATACCAGTGTAATGGACAACCACTGTTTGACCCTTTTTCGGCGACGCTGTATAACGAAAAAACGAAGGCATAGTTAATTAACTACAAAGAGCTCAAGTTACCCTAAATAAAAAATACATTACCTCCGTCTCCCTCTTTAATAACCTCTTTCGTAACACCCATCGCGAATCGTTCTTTAGCCCAGCAATATGAGCTTACAATCGTCGGCCGTCGGCAAGAACGTTAAGAGTAGAAAATATTTTAGGGTACAGTTAATTGTTTTATTGACCGAAAAAAGTCATGGGTAATAATTTTATCTCACGTGATTCATGTGCACTGTCAGGGTAGGGAGGACAAGGGCTACAAGCATACCTACTCCACCCGGAACAATAAAATAGAACCCAATGGAATGGAGGTAAACTACCTTTTTTGAAGTAATAATTTGAAATTCCTTTTCACAGAAATCGTGCACTCTTTATTTGAGTTCACATATAATTGACCATAAAGAAATGAACGCCAAAGCCGTGATGACGACAAGGAGACAATTTTTTTCTAACCCCACCCTCAAGGGGACGACATTTGCTTGATTTGTTTTGTTTCTGTGCTGGTGAATTGACTTTCCAACAAAAAACCGGATTCCAGGCCAAAGTTTGAAGTTTTGCTGCATTAGAAATTACTTTGAGCAGACGTTCTCTGTTGATAACTTAGAAGATCCTTTTAAATTCTAAAAACAGTTCTTTGGATGCGACGTTAGAAATTTATTTTTCGTCAAAGCAAACAAAAAGATCGATGA
>JAEMWC010000351.1:512500-535000 GCA_016490735.1 Pachyseris speciosa
CCTGAAGCGCCACTCTTACATGCAGAAGCGATGTGTCCGACCTGCTGACACCTATAGCACCTTGCGCTCTTAAATCTGCAAGACCTGAATGAGTGGTTGCCATTGCACTGTGAGCACTTTGCATCTGGCTGCCTGCTATCCAATCTGTCACTGATCGTACTCTGACTTTATTAACTGAAATCGTTGTCCTCGTCCCTGAACCATGGTTCAGTCTAAATTCACGGCTATTCCTCTCTGCCAGCTCCATAGAAATGGCAATGTTACACGCAGTGTCAAACGTCAAGCTTGATGTGTTCAGCAACTTGTTCTGAATTTTCACATTGTTTAAACCGCAAACAAACCTGTCCCTCAATGCTCGGTTCAAGAATTCTCCATAGTTACAGTGAATCAACAATTTTTTTAAGGCCACAATGTAATCACTAATTGACTCATTCGTTTGTTGATTTTGCATGCCAAAGTGAAAGCTTTCCGTAATCTCCAAAGGAGCAGGATCGTAATGATTCTCTAGCCTCTGCACAATACCTGCCAAAGATGTATCTTTAGGTTTCGCCGGCGGCAACAGAGATTACTTAACACAGAATAAACTTAAGGACCGACTTCAGCAAGAAATATTGCCTTCTTCTGCTCGGAATTGTAATGATTGACTGAGAACTGTGCTGTTGACTTACATTAATATATTTGTTTTGTTTTCCGGCGGGAAAAGTGTAGTTGTATTTTCCTTTATTTATTTTAAATGTAGTATATTGTTGAGACAAGCTGGACAAGATATGGCTGCCCGCAGTCAGGCGTTGAACTAACTTTATTGAATATTCGAACTAGCTTAAATACACAAGCCTAATTTGAATCTGCTAATCTGTGACACAAAATAATCTGGATTGCTCGCTCATGCCTCCAAAGATCAGGGAGAGCACAACTAGACGTGAAAAACATCATTATTTCACACCTGTTCATTGTCAGGTGTCATTCTGTGATTTGCTTAGTTTACTTGTAAACCTACCAACCAATTGCAATGGACCAACCAACCAGTGGACCGACTGACTGGTCATTACTTACCAGCCTACCTATCTATTTACTTACTTAATACCAGTATAATTTTTATGTAAATAAATAATTTCCCTAAATCAACAACACACAACCTCATTCCCAGGGTCTGTCCTCTTCCCTGGGGATGAGGTTGAACAACATATTAGGTGATTTTATATATTAGCTAGCCCCAAATATGGCTACCGGTGAAAATCACAAAGTGTACCAGTGTGCA
Source organism: Pachyseris speciosa (assembly GCA_016490735.1). NCBI lineage: Eukaryota > Metazoa > Cnidaria > Anthozoa > Scleractinia > Pachyseridae > Pachyseris > Pachyseris speciosa. The sequence continues at coordinate 513,759 of JAEMWC010000351.1, forward strand.
CCTTTGCACGATGGTGATATTTACTAGTCAACAAAAAAGTTGCTGATATCTGACATATAAAATGCAACAGGATCACCAAATACAACAGGTTTATTACAGCTCTGGAAAACGTGTTATAGGCGCAAAGACAAATAATAATAATAATAACAATAATAATGTTGATTTCTTATATATTGTGCAGTCTAACATGCAATAAAGATATGATCGAATGCGCATTACAACATTGAAATCTTAAAGTAATAAATGGCTAATCCAATTAATGATAATAATAATAATAATTTACAATTTTCAGAAAGCAATAAAAATAAAAATATGAGTTAATAAGAGAGCTAATAAAAAGCTAATTTAAAAAGATGTGTCTTTAGTAAAACTTTAAAAGTGTTCAATGATTGACATTGTCTAATTTCTAGTAAGAGGGAGTCGATTCCATATTTTGGGCGTGGCATTTTCAAACGCCCTATCACCTAGTGGCTTTTTTGTTCTATAAGTATTGTCCATTGGAAGTATGCCCCAGTATGATCTCAACTGACACCACGAGCTCTCTTTAATTCAAGACTGTCACATACTCCTCATTGCGCGGACATTATGCCCGCTATATGTGGCCACACAATTGTCTCTTGCTAGCTCGCGCACATATAATTAGCGTTTTGTTGCCATATTTATATTTCTTTTTCATTTATTTAGTTTTTTGCTTCTTTATAGTTACCTGTCCAGCTATATTCCACCATCGAATTTTCCAGAGCTGATTGACAGAGGATTTAAGAGGCTAATATAGAACTCCATTGTTTGGTTTGGGTATTGCTTCCATTGTTTGTTGAATAATGGGTGGAGCTGTTAGTGCTGGCCAAAACAATGATGAATTGGTCGACAATCTCAAAGCAGGAAACTACATAAAATCTCCAGAAGTTGAGTATGTCTTCCGTGCAGTTGATAGAGCAGACTATTTCCCAGAAGGAACAAAACAACATGCTTACAAAGACCTAGCCTGGAAAGATGGGAATGTACATCTGTCAGCCCCTTGTATCTACTCTCAAGTGCTGGAATCTCTTGAACTACAACCAGGACTATCATTCTTAAATCTTGGGAGTGGGACAGGGTACTTGTCGACCATGGTTGGCTTACTGATTGGTTCCAATGGCATCAATCATGGAGTGGAACTGTTCGAGGATGTTGTCGAGTTTGCAGAAGGAAAGCTTAGCATCTTTAGGACAAACCCAGCTTATCAAGGAACCAATTTTGGAGAACCAATTTTTATTGTTGGGAACTGTTTGTCTTTGAACACACATTACAGGCAGTACGACCGTGTTTATTGTGGTGCGGCATGTCCCCCGGAATGTGAGGAGTACATGAAGTCTTTGGTGAAAGTTGGAGGTATTTTGGTCATGCCTTTCAATGACAAGGTATATACAAAGAATCTGTTAATCAGTGTGGTTTGGGTTAAGCATTGTATTAAGGACTCTGCATGTCCTTATACATGGCCTCTGGTATTGTGTGATTTTCCACTGTTTAAGCCTCAAATTGCATCTGATTTCACAACTAACTGATATGTCACAGTGCAAAGAAAACTAGGAACAAACTATTCCAGTACTAGGTTGTATTAGTTCCTGTTGTCTTTAAGATATTTTCTCCAGCATAGAATCTAAAATACATGTACTTGTAATCAAATCTCCTGATGGCAACTCAGGACACCCAGCTGTCCCTCTGGACCAGCATCTGTCCAAGTCATTCTGCTTATGAAAGGGGTCCAACTACAGGAGGTTATAAATGAAGGGTATCTCTAAACTCACTTTACTTTGGTAATGAATTATAAGAAGGCTAGCATCTGAAGGATCTGGTGCATGGAGATTTCTTTTGTTTTGAGTTGGTTCACTTTTAGGCAAAAGTCATATGCTAATTTGCTGAATCCAGGCCTTTAAACCACTAAATAAGACAATACAGAACATCATTGCTGATACCATAACCAGTCTGTATACCAAAGTAGAGCACATTTCAAGAGATTTGGATTTTAAGGTCAAAAAGCAAAATTGTACATGTTGTAGGTCAAAATAAAATTCAGGTTAAAATGATTTTAACCTAGGTCAAAATGATATTCCTTTGTCTTCTAACCCTAATTATTTATGAATCATGAATAATTATGGTTAAAAGACAAAGGAATTTGATTTTGACCTAGGGTAAAGTCATTTTGACCTGAATTTCATTTTGACCTACAACATATATGCCCCTTTTGCAGGAAGCCCTTCAATTGAAGGGCTGAGGGCATAAACTGCCTATGTGTAGTTTTAGGTGTTTTTTTTTGCATACGTTATTTCTCGAAAACGAAAACGAAATCGGTGAAAAAAAATACGGGACAATGTTTTTGAATCAAAATGCAGTTCACATGCAAAAATTTGGACAAATCCAAGCGAACTAAAAACACCGCCGAAAATTACACATAGGCAGTTTATGCCCTCAGCCCTTCAATTGTAGAGCTTTAGCAAAGAACTCACCAAGACTGTAGTTTACCAGTGTCTAGTTATTGGGAAGTGTCCACTTACGGGAGGTGTCTGTAGAGGTTTGAGTGAATCTGGGTCTTTTTTCTAAGTGCAGTGTGCTTGTATTACCTACGCAGGGCTACTGATATTTCGTGCGGTCGCAGACCCGCAAAATCCAGGAAAATCTGCGAAAATCCTGCGCAGTTACCCCCAAAACACAAAATATCACGAAATCTGCCAGAAATATTACCAAATACATGTCAACAAAACATATTTGATACTTATCTTGGCTATTAGACCTGTTTTATTCACCACAAACGTCCGAAAATATCTTGAATCTTCGTCATTTCAACGAGTATTATAAACAATTAACATCCCAAAACTACCATACCAGGCATTCTTAGATGAACGTTGCGAAAAACTGGGCTCTGGCCATAATGCTAACCGCTAATTAATAAGCATTCGTTCATTTCTCGAGCGAATTGTTGTTGAAAGAGCAAAATGATTATCTCAGCTGTTAAAAAAACATTAAACGACGCTGGTCATATTGACACAAAATTGATCGATTTTAGCGAAATTTGCCCGAAAACTTCCAACAAAATTTTTACTGATTGTTTCTCAGCAAAGTTTGCCCCCCAAATTTCCTGTAAAATCAGCCGATTTTCCCGCGAATTTGCCCCTGAAAATCCCTCGAAATTTAACTTTTTCCCGCTAAAATCCCACGAAATTGGCCAATTTTTCTGCGAATTTTGACATTTTTTCTGAAAAAATCCTGTGATATCGGCCGATTTTTCCACGAAATTTAACTTTTTTTCCCACGACCTATCAGAAGCCCTACCTATGGTAGGCTTTTTTAAAATTTAAACATATTGCTTTGCCTGTTCACCCCAAGAAATGGCTTGAAAATGCCTTTAATCTTAAAGCTGCAAAGACTTTGAACAGATTAAAGAAAAAAGTAACTAATTACAAATAGTTTCCTTCCAAAAATCACCCCATTTCATACACACATTCTGCTTTTGCTCCATTTTCTTTCCTGAAGGGACCCTGCCTGAAATTTATCCAAAAGAGGGAATCAATCTACTTTAAAATACTGTATAGCAATGGTCGTTTTTTAATACTGCTATTCACAATCTACATGTAACCTTACAATGGATGGTTGTTTATTTTATCATGCTAATTTATGTCCAGCTGTGTAGGATGCGGCACATTGACGAGAATGAGTGGGATGTGGAAGGGGTGCTGCAAGTATCCTTTGCTCCACTGATCAACTGTAAAGAGGAGAAGAAAGAACTTCCACGGTTTATTGAAATACGTAAGTTCCAGTGACTTCCAAAATTAATCTAAATTATGACATTGTTCACTGCTGGATGTCTCAGCTAGCCTGCCCAGATCCTTCAGTTTTAAAGTCAGAGTGTCCGTTATCAACCAGTGAATTCTTCATTTAATTTTTAAATCTATCACAGAGATCGACCAAATTAATTTTTGTTTTCCAGCTGTCAAAAGCTTAACCTTATAAAAATGACTTGGAAAATTCAGCTAGCTACTGGATATTTGCATTGGTCATTTCAAGAGCATGTTAAACATTAAAAAAAAAACACAAAAGACTCTTCAGCACAATTTGCCAAAGTTTAGAAAACTAACAAAATATGTACTTATTGACTGAGTGGCCGAGGGATGGACGGGAAAATATTTGGCTCGAGGCATGCCATATGGACTGAGTGCAGCGAGGTCCATATGATATGACCAAGAGCTAAATATTTTCCCGTCCGGCCCAACCTGACTCAGTCAATTAAGTGTTTTATGAAGTTGAAGTTTTTTGCAAAAAACCAACAAATTTGCACAGTCAAAAAATTGATCTAATCTGTTGTTTGTATTTGTTTCCGGGTTGTAAAATCAATTTACATGGGGCCGTTCAGGTCATACGACAATGGAATCTTCTGACTGCAATTTTCTGTCTTTTCTATTTTGAACACCAAGTAAAATATTCTGAAAAATTTCTGAAAAATTATTGGGAATCTTGGCAGGAAGGGGCACTTGGACCTTATAAATTCAGGCAGAACGGGGGTTCCACCAGTCCAAGAAATCTGGCCAGAAGAGGGCTAAAAAAGTCTTGTCATCTGTTGGAAGAGGGGGGTACATGGCAAGTTGGTAGATTTTTTCTGGAATAATGCATTATATGCTTTTGATTTTGTAGCTACTCATCCTAGGTACCTTCAAGATCTTTGCAGACTGGTAATTCGAAAAACTCTCGGCCCTCAGGGAGTCAAAAGACTGACTGACCTACCCCTCCCTCCAGCACTTGTGATGTACCTTAACTACTTCCACGAACTGAGGCAAGACTAAAATTAATTTTATTATCAAATCCACTATCAAGTGCTGTGGATCCTGCCAATATGCAGTTCTTAATGTCATGAAAGTGTACATACTTTATAAGTTTCATTAGAAGCAGGCAACTGGCGAAAATCGCCACCTACTTTGTCAGAATTTACCTCTTTCTGCTGCCTACTTTGTCAATATTTTCACTCCAGTTATCAAAAAAATTCATCAGGTCGCCACCTACTTTAGTTAGCTCAGATGGCTATTTCAAAACTTATTGAAACCCCTGAGTAACAGAGTGACTAGATTCAGGAGCCCATTGGGCTCCTGCTAGATTTTAAGGAGGGAGGGGAGAGTCTTCCAGTAAGAACGATAAACAATACAGTGGGCAGCCTGGCCTCAGGTGAATCAGAAGTACTGATCACACTCCAGCAAATTGTGCTGTGGGATTGTGCATTTAAACCTTATGCTTAGAAGGTTAATAATTTCCTGCAGCCAAGCAGGTTGTAATGGTAATAGTGTAGTCATAGTGACTACATTAAATATCCTTTAATTTTTAAGGTACTGTAGACCTTCAGGGGTCCCTTTTGGAAAATAACTCCTGTGTGCGTTGGTTTTAAAGAAATCCCAGAAACCTATATATCACTGGAAAGCTAATAAACTACAGAATCTGAAAATACAGTATCTCTAGCTTTAACAACTTTTGTTTTGGTAGGCAAATGCAAGCATTCAAACAGAAACTGACAATGTTTGCTTAACTGAATTAATAGCCCTTGTGTTGCCACGGGCATGAAAGCAAACTGGCCCTATATCTCTCAGGAGATAATGGGCTATAACAAAGTGTGTGAGGCTTATTTGATATTCTGATTGTTTCCTGAGAAAATCCATTGAAAAGTTGGCCATGCAATAGAACATCTTTACATGCTTGTCACACGCTGGAAGCCACGGGAAAAATATTTTGAATTTTGTAAAAGCTTCACACTTTGGCGTGGTAACGTGTCAGGAACATTTTTTCCAAATTTTGTTAAAATCCCATAAATCTAGATTGAGATTAATTTGTTAGGCTGGAGGGAATACATGCAAAGATTTGCACAGATTTCAGTACACCTCATCAAAGGTGGTGTCAAAGTGGTAAATTACTGCCAACCAATAAAGAACAACCAAGGAACCGCCTGAAGAGGATATAATACAAACTAGCTCCTGAAAAACCTTTTTTTAGCGGTTCTCGCATTTATTTAACTGATTTTGCAAATTTTCCTTTGCCAATTCAGCTGCACCAATGATGTCTAATTATGTCTAACCAGTAAGTGTAAAACTCAAACTGTGAAACAATTGATCCCCAAAGGTTTACATGTCTTTTGAGTAACCTTAAATTAATTCATTTGAATGCTGTTGGGGTTTCAGGTGCATTACTAAAACAATTTTGTTGAAGTCAAGTAATAGTGGAGCTACTTGTAAAATGTAGGCTCGATTAATTTCCACTGTTCTTTCCAGTCAGAATAAATAGCAGACTGATGCTAATCAAGCCTAGGTCAAAATGTTAAGTGAGTTAATTGCTCACCCAGTAATTTAAAATTCTTTTACTAACTGTTAAATAATTACTATTTTAGATTTATAATTAGAGTAATTATTTAATGTAAATAATAACTGTACAAAGTACTTAAATAAAAGCATCCTCTCTGTCGTACATACCATAATTATATGTCACAGATCCTACAACGTAGTCATAAATCAAGTTCCAAAAATTGGCTAAGTTAATTCTTCAAATTTAGCCTATAATTTAAATAATTTATAATTAAATAGCTCTAATAACTACTGACAGTTTTTCCGTGATAAACATCAGTGTACAAGAGATTATATACCTTACACTCCAAGTGAAGCAATTTGGTTAAGCTTAGTCGTCAAGTTTTCAACAGCTCTAGGCCTTTAAAATAATATTATTACAATTGAAGGGCTCGGAGCATAACCATCCTATGTCGAATTTTGAGTCGTTTTTCGATTTTGCTTGGATTTGTCTGAATTTCTGCATGTGAACTGCAATTCGATGGAAACACATTGTATGGTATTTTTTTGACTGATTCATCCAGAATCCAGAAATGCATTTTTTCTTACGTACACCAAGAAACCAACCTTCCATGGGAGTGGTTTGCAAGTTGCATTACATCTTCTTAGTAAGAAAAAATGCATTTCTGGATTCTGGATGAATCAGTCAAAAAAATACCATACAATGTGTTTCCATCGAATTGTTGTTCACATGAAGAAATTCAGACAAATCCAAGCAAAATCGAAAAACAACCCAAAATTCGACATAGGATGGTTATGCACCGACGCCTTCAATTACTTGTGCACACATAATTATATATTATTGCTGTCTGAAGGTTTCTATAATAATAATTATTATAGTTATGTACAGTTAAAGTGCCTATCTCCCCTAGCCAGTTTGTTTGTTTGTTTTTCTGAAAAGTAGGCATGGTATTAAAACAAGCAATTAACAAAGAAAATAACAGGATTGGAAGGTATCTGTGATTTTTCAAATGCAATGAAAATCAAGGTTTTTGAAGTTAAAAATGGCACACAAAGAAGACTGGCACTAGTGACAGTTGTGATTTCAACCCCAAAATCTCCATGGCAAAGCAATTCAGAGTGAAATCCTGAGGTCTTCACTTTTCTGGCTGACAAAATGTCTGAAAGTCAAATGAATCTGACTCTAAGACAAGGAGAATCAGCTGCAAGGATGAGATACCGGGTTGAGGTCATGAGCTATAGTTAGTTCCCAGTCTTTCAATTGCTCCTTTTTGAATTCAAAATGGCAAAAAATGAGCCATTTCAGGGGAATTTTAGTTCCTGAAGACAAATGACAATAAGATTTATTTCTTCTTAATGTCTTGGTAGACATAAATTATCAGAAATATTCATTGTAAGTTACTCATATGGGTAAGGGTGATAGGTACTTTAACCATCATCTAAAGTTAATCAAGTCAATCTGCTTTTCCAATTTGGACAATCAGTGCAGGGTCACTGATTGGCAGCATCCTTTTATTTTCAGGAAAACATCCATGATTGAACTTTATACTTTTCTTTGAAAACTTTGACTCAATTACAAACAGATGAGACTTCCACTTGAAATATGTGAACAACAAGAAAACCAAGCTAGAAGAGAAAGTTTCTCATTGCCAACTTTTTCATTCAAGTGGAAGTCTGTTTGTAATTCGGATTATTCTATGTTCCAGTCTTTTCTTTATATTTAAATAATTTTATTTGTAATTTTGGCAAATGGTCACATCTGACGATGTATGTTTGCAGCATAAGAAACGTCAAGTTTTTACGACAAGCTTTGTTTTGTCATACAGAAATTTTTGTTTTGATTTCATTAATAATATTTATTCCTGTTTTTCATGTTACCACATTATCACCATTAGTGCAGCTCCATCTTCTGTATATAAACCATACACCACCCACAATTCCTTGATTCACTCTGACAATGGGCTTAAACACTCAAAACATCAGCTTTTTGAATCTCTTTGCGGTGGTCAATTTACTTTAATTATCAACTTTGTTCAACATACCAAATTTTAACGTTTCTCTCCCCCACCAACGTAGCACCACAGTTTCTTTAGAAACTAACCCCCTTGATTCATTACCTAGTTGTTTTGTCATGTTTGTCACTGCAATGCCTTTTGTTCCTATGTATTATACTGAGGTTGAAATTGCAGAAGAATAAGAGTGTTTACAACTTAAAGTTGATCCCCATTTGAAAGAGGCATCTGCAAATCAAAATGGTAGCTGGTTCAGGAGTTGATTATTGTATAAAATGTCAGTTATGAGTTGACGTGGTGCAGACTGTGAGCATGCAGTTGCCTATTCCTCAGATATTGGTGGATTGGAAAACTCAAAATTCACCATTAAAGTGGGAGAAATTGGAAAAGCAATTATGTGGATTCAAATTTTGCAAAACCTTGGCTTCTCTCAGACCGTTCAGAAACTCTTATTAAAGTGATCAGACAACAAAAATTACAGGTGGTACGTACTGCAGCTGCTCAATAGCTAGCTTTCATTAGATGGTCCCACTAATATAAGATTTTATCAGCCAACTCAGGAGTTAGAACCTGACCTCGTTTAAGTAAAGTATAAGCTGTGAAAAAATTATAGCTTTTTTTTCATTTGAACAGCAACACAGAGAAAAGTTTGATTGTTAATATATTGGCAAAAAGAAATGGTTAATAACTAGTATTTGAAACATGGCTCTGTGCATGTCCTACTTTCATAATTAACACTGGCTTTTGCTTGGTATCCAAACCCACCTCTACCTTACAATGCTTCACTTTAAATTACATTTGTAAATAATCATATCAGGATGTCAACATAATTGTAAGTGTTTAAATTATTTGTAAACAAACTTGGGTTATTTGTTTTGTATGTCAGTTTCTACATCTATGGGTTCATTTCACGACTGTATAGCAGTATTAAATTGCATCTAAGATGTATGCCAGTTGTGTTGTTTCTTTTCAAATAGTACTTACTTTTTCATTTGGGCAGTATATGTGCATGCAATATGGTAGGATATAAAGCCTGGTTCACACTTAAGCAACATAACAAGATAATGACGTCATCATAATGACATAAAAAGGATCTTATCTCGACGTAAAAATGCCATTATGTTTCCAGTGTGAACGCGTAGACATATAACATATTAGCAACTTAACAGCATGGACATAGCAACATAAAGATAAAACTGATCTTTTCCTGATGTCTTTATGTTGACGTCGTTATGCCAATATGTCACTAGTGAACCAGGCTTAATATGGTAACAATACAGCATAAAAGTTCTGTGGCACTGTGTAAGAGGCAGGATGTGCTCTTTGTTGCAAATGGGATGCACAATGCCACCAGAAATCTTTTGGGGAAACATCCAGCTGGCACACACTGGAGGGGTGGGGGGACTCAATATATAATTCAGACTTAACCCCTTCCTTTCTCTTCTGCACTGAAATGCAGCTCTTTAAAGAGTGAAAATAAGGGACCCTCTTTGGACATAGCAGCACCTGCCATAAGAAATGTCCCCTCTCTCTAGCTACTGCAACTGCACGAGTTCACAAAAGAACTCATGATTGTGAATGATATGTGAAATGCTGCAAAACCACTAGCTCTTCTTGTCTAGCCTCAAGGCTGTACTCGAAGAAAAGTAGTTGGGAACCCATAACCTCTAAACCCTTGAGATCCAGGGTGCCCAGTATATACATTTGACGCAAAAAACAATTACATTTCCCGGTCTCCAAAAGGCAAAGTAAGTTGCCAGGGGCCACTGGGCCATGCCAGAGTACAGCCCTATAGTTTGTACAAATAAATGGGAGTTGGATCTGACTAATGTTAGACAGCAGGTACAAACCTATGAAGTTCATGGGGCTGTTGCAAGGTACCTTACATATTTCATCCCTTGCACTTCTCAGACATGTTTCATACAGGTTAGCTGAGAAAAACAACATAAAACAGCATTTTCCAAGGATAAAGGATCATGTTAAATCACCTCTAAGAACCTTAAATACATTTACACAGCTTTTAAATTAACAGAAGTCTTTCGGGGAAAACAGATTAGAACTGAAAAAAATGGCAAGAAGCAAGTTTAAGCCCTGCTCACAGACTAAAATTGTCAAGACTGGCTGTTTCGACGAGTTCATAGATGGAAAACCTTTAAATTTAATTATCAAACTGCCACTTTAAGGCAACTGGGCTGTTATTGCATATAACCATTCACACTGCCTAGACAAGTGGTTCACAAAATTAACTACTGGTACTCACAATAACTGAATGCAGTGCACGTCTTTTTAAACCAGATGTTTGAAACAGTAGTTTAATCCTCGAAGCAAGCTTCAGGCACACAGTCTTCTCAAATTCAAGTGTTAAAAATGTATTTTCCATATGAGTGGCTTTACGTTGTAATAGTAATTGCATACACTTTAGGCTTGATACCACAGAGATGGATGTGCCCATTGAAAAGGCTGAGCAAAAATATTAAAATACACAAAAAGAAGAAGAAAGAAAACTATTGAAAACCTCAATCAAGGGAAAGCAGTTTTCATTTTCTTTTAGGGTTTTCCATTTTTTTAGCCCTCCAAGTTAGTTTTTTAAACCCTGGAGCAAACTCTTGTGTTGCAAAACAGAACTATGCCATTCAATACTGAAGATAATGCTTTAAGCAAGAAACGGTGCTTGAACAGTCATCCACTCCAAAACAAACAGTTTTCTTCCCCACAAGTCCCCTGGACAAGTAAAGTTATTGCACTCTGTGTCCAACTGATTTTTTTTTGTATCATACTGAAAAGAGCTGAAAGTACCAAACAAACGAAAAGCTAACATTTCAAAAATTAACTTGTAAGGAAAAAAGTGCTAGGTGTGCTCTTGCCAGGTAAAGTCTGGGTTCTACTTGAAATAAAATGCATCGTGGTATGCAAGATGCAATATGGTAGCTTTTAATTTTGAAGGGCAGTTTTACTAGCCTGTTCCAGGCTCTCAGATGTTTGGGGTGAGCGAGAATGAGGGGAAAAAAAGGTAACATGGCTAGGGAAAGGGAAGGAGAGTCAGTGCCCACTCGATTTTCTTTGCTTGTTTCCCTCACCCCAGATATCTGAGAGCCTGGAACAAGCTACAGTTTTACTGGTTGTTATCATATCTATTTCCTCTGGTGAACTAAAAAGTGAGCCAAAAAAATAAAATGCCCAAACAAAAACAAATGCAAGGCTCACCACTGTACTCTTTCCTTTGGAGGAAAGCAATCATCAGGATTGAATGTGAAGGCCTTCCTTTAAAGATCCATGAGCTACGCCTAAGATAGCTGTGCAAGTGGTGATTATAGTACATCTATGTATATTGCAGCCGGCTTTACTTTGAATAAATCATTGAAATACACTTATTTATGTATGTACTGGGAAATAAATACTATGGGTGTGAAAATGATGAGAGTGACCTGGAACTGGTCCTGTGGAAGAACAGACCCAAAATTTTATTTTGAGGAGTCTGGGATATTACTTGCAAAGGCCAAGGTTGTTTACCATTTAATTGGAAAAAATGGTTGGTCAATGGTCGCAGTAAATGGGAATCATCAAACACCCAAATGAAAATTTCCATGGGAAGTGTGTTCCATTTCCAGAAACATTCTTAATGATCAGGTTAACAGAGTGCTCCACGCCAAAAGGCCTGGAACTGGTAGAAATAAGCAAATAGAACACGTCAAGTTCCTGTTCAGAAATTTTGGACTCCCTTTCAAGAAATCCCGTTTTCTCTGCAAATTTCCTGTTTGGGAAGACCAAAATAGGCTTTCCATTTACATTCCAAGACAAATTTCCGGATGTTTTGGTAAACAGTCAATAACCCATGTGTCCCTTCAATACCAGACATGAAGGACACCTGCATTCCCAAAATGAATATTTATTGTTTGAAATTTCAAGTTGTGTTGGAAAATGTGGCAATGCTAATTCAGCTTCCCGATCACGGAGACTTTATTTCACACAGAAGCTGCCTGGCAGTAGCAGCAACCCCGCAAGGCCTCAAAACCCAAAAATGGCAGCACACATATTGTATAAACTCACTCATCAAACATCATGTTTTCACAAAGCAAAAAGGTTTCTTCCAGTTTTCCCAATATAATTAACTTAAGAACTTATTTGCTAATGAATGTTGTCTAATAGACCTCTCAAGCTTGTACATTTTGTTTACCCAATGTAGGTCATGTGATGTTACCCCAGAGAATTGTCTTATTCACGTGCATATGTAGGCATGATTTATTTTAAGAAGACAAAAGGCAAATCCCTTAGGGAACATTGGGAAAACAAAACATACAAGCGAAAGATGTCTGTTGTTTATCAATGCCAGTTCCCTCTAAAATATAATCTAATACCTGCCTCTCACATGGGTTAACCCCTAGAGGAATGCATCAAATCGCAGTTTTGAGTAGCTGACCTGAAGACGTGTTCTGCTGCCGGGCACCACGTTTACTTTGCTGTTGAGTTGTTGTAAACAAAAGCTACGTTGGTACTGAGGAAGCAATTGAGAACCTACCAATTTTAATGGCAGCGTCTTTGCTTATCTAGTATACGCAGTAACGGTATCAGATTTCATGGGCGATGCCTTTTGTAACAGGTCGCACGATCTGGGATCGATTATGGACACTCAACGCAACTTTCGATTTATTAAATGATCTCGAACTGTCACCTATCCCTGATGCAGTTAAATTTGTCGTTTCAGCTCACAAAGAAGGGATTCATAAACCAAGCTTCACTACTCAGTGGTATAATCTATACGCCTTTTATGACATATCCATCCCGCGGCTTCTAGCAATAAACATTTCACAGTTGAGAAATTCTCAAGACGACGCGCGCGAGCACCATCAACTAACGTCTGCATAATGACCCCCGGATTCGAGATCAAAGCCACGCACACACATCTTTATTATCAATTTATCTTCTAACGTTTCCTAATTATTTTTCTTCGACTTCTTTTTATTTTAAAGCGTACAAGGTAAGATCGACCGCAAAAGAGAAGTAGCTGAAGATTTCGGGAAATTTAAAAACCATTCAAGCATGTTGACATTTCACTCGGTACTTCACTGGAAGCGGCTGACTGAATGCACGCGCTCAAAATGGTTGCCATTCTATTTCTGACAAGCTGCAAATATCCCTACCGGAACAGCAAGTCTCTATTTCTAAGTGTGGTTTGTGCGGTTTATTCGTTTACATAAATTTACGCCTTTTAAAGTTCTGTTTGTAGAGGTTCGCAACTTGCAAACGAATGCAAGTCGATGACCTTCACACAGTTCCTGAGAATTCATAAATGGCATAGAATGTAAAGTCAGCGTGTACACACAGAAGTTCATGATAGCGAAAAAATTGTCCACAAATACGAATTACGAAGAAATATGAAAACAGCAATAAGGCACACTTGCGTTTTGGTCCAAACTGTACTCAGTACATGGCATGATCAGAAAGCAGAGTCCAATTTGCAAAGTTTACGAACGGGCCATTGAGTTTCCGAATGGGGCTTTCACTCCCACTTCTTGGGCGTTTTGCAGTAGGGTGCACAGAGGACAGCAGCAAGTCATAAGAAGATCGTTGATGAACGAGCCGTCTATACCTTTCTGTTCACGAATCTTGCCTCTGATCTGGGTCATGAACCACCAGTTTGCCAGAGGGACGAAAGTTACCAGACCGCACATCAAACAATCGTCGCCAACTGCTTCCGCAGTCTTGCCAAACACGTAGCACGGGGCACAGTAGCCTGTCAGACATAGTGGAATATCATTCAGACAGCTGCACAATTCATTACTCCATTCCTTGGACATCTTGGAAGACTCAAATAAGAAGAAACCTTCTGTACAACTCCCCAAACGACGCCTTCAAATTAGCAAGCTCTCCGCCCCAAATGGCTTTTGTCCCACCTCGAAATCACGTGTTCTAGCGACCCCCTCGCTTATTGGCTTATTGACAGTGACTTCCATGGTCCCCTGTTGATTGTAACCTGGGAACAACTCTTTTGAAACGTGCATTGGTTTTGGTTACCTATCACCTGGGCGATTTCTTCAAAATTATGTACTTCGATCCCGATACCCGCTTCCTTCTTAATAGGATACCCATGTTATGCGCAACGGATTAAGGGATCGCCAGGGGGCAAACATTGCAAATCGCTGGAAATAAATTTATGGCGTAAGGTTGTTTCTTCGTCAAAAGCAGTGATTTTGAACAAAGAATAACGCATTTTCGCCGTGATTTTGTGAGAAGTGGAGGTGATTAATGTCGATGAGTGGAAATTGTAAGTTTCCGTGTGATTAATGCGGTAGAATATATTGATAAACACTTTGTTTCGTAAGCAGGCTGTAAGAGCAGATTATGAAATCCATCCACTGAATCTGCATCAAGTAATGGTCTCGCGATAGTACGAACAACTATAAATTTGAGGGTATTCACTCAATAAAGCCTTTCCAGTTGTAATTACATGTGTGCTGATATTTACAACGAGTGTAATTGGGATTATACCCGGCGGCGATGTGGGTTTGTTACAACGATCGATGGTACCCAGATAAACAAAGGGATCTTCCTCACGTTGGTTTATTGAGATTCTCCTCACCAAAACCCAAGCAGCTGCAGGATGCTTTGTCATGGTCCAGAGCTATAAATCGTGATAAAGTCAATAAGTACTAAGGTCTGCTCTAATCATTTTGTACAAGGCAGGAGGCCAGGGTTGACTGACCAGCGTGACTCCTGCTAGCGCTGTGTGTACATTGCGTTTCTGAAAGCGTTTATAGCGATTTTCCTTTAATGTGAGAGATCAAGGAAGGTTGCTTGAATATCTTTCTGAGGGTTGGCCGTGATGTTGAATAAATACCACTTGTCCATATAAGTACGTTCTAGAAACCATTTTTATGCTGGGTGGAATTGCGTGACAATGCCGGGTTTTTGTTTCTGTTTCACACATATGTTCCTCCATTGAGCTCTAAGAGAAGAGTAGTGTAGTGGCTTAATAACATAGGGATGCTGCTTATTAAAACAGATAGACAACCTTCGGTCTTCTCCGTGTTTTCTATCACTGGTTTCATCCATCCATAGCGAAACTGCTCGGTAGAAACAATTCCTATCCCCTCGCAGAACAATATATCCTTTGGGAATGTGGGGGTAAAATTCCAGCAGCAATGATAAGATAATGTCGTAACACATGTAATTAAAAACAAAATAATATTACCACACGTAATTACAGCTGAAAAAGCTTTATTGAGTGAATCCCCTCAAATTTATATCTGTTCGTACTATTTCGAGACCAATAATCTGCCTTAGGTAACGAAGTGTATATCAATAGATTTTACCGCATTAATCGCACGAAAACTTACAATTTCCACGCAACGACATTAGCCACCTCCACTTCTCACAAAATCAAGGCGAAAATACGTTATTCTTTGTTCAAAATCACTGCTTTTGAAGAAGAAACAACTTTACGCCATACATTTCTTTCTGTTTGCCCCCTGGCGATCCCATAATCCGTTGCGCATAACATAGGTATCCGATTACTGGCAACTCATTAATTCATTTCTTTAACCCATTGGCACCCGTGCCGGCCAAAACCGGCCGTAAAAAACTCCCATGCTTCAAAACATTGCAACTTTCTCAATCGCACGAATATTGCCTTAACTGTTAGTTGTGAGCACGAAATGGAATGCCCTTTAAATTTGGATATCCAATATATGCAAGAAACGTAGCGATTTTTACCAAATATGGCCTTTTGAGTTTGAACAAGAACGAAACTGGCCGTTTTTAACGTCAAAGAGAAACAACAAAAATGCCCCTTTTTGTCTTCATGTTTTTTAGAGAAAATCATCGTCGAAAAACCAAAATTCAACCATCATAACGAAATTCAGTCCTTTTTCTAGCTTAGAAATGACTTTTTTTGTTCATATTCTTCTCCCGAGCGTAGATACAGCCTTTAGTTCCAGTGCATTCGGGCCTTCCCGACATTTTCAACATCTTGAGCGCATTGCATGCTGGGAACTAACGAGAATTTTTGACAGCGCCCGTTCCTTCCCCCAATTCTTTCACACAGCCACTCCGACCTACCGCCAAAATTTCCTGCTCCTGGTCATCTTCAGTACGCAGAAATTCCAAAATATGTGGCGGTAGGTCGAGAAATTCACCAATAGTCGAGTCCCAAAGGTACTAAGTGTTCGACCGGCCAAATTCCCAGTTCGTCGAGTAACAAGCCAAATTCAACAACAAAGTACATCACCTTGCTCGATTCTTTGAGAAAGTGGACTCTTAGCTACCGTCACGCTTAATGATGCTCATCAGGCAGCCGCTAAAGATGAAAAATGGCTGTAAATTTAGCACAAATCGCAAGCAAACCCAACTTGGGCCATTGTTGTCGCTTCACGGATAAAAAATAGCTAGGTCAAAATGACGTTTTCAGAAACCTTGAGCCTCCAGTGGCTTAGGACAGCACCACTTTTCCCTGGTAGTTCAAATAAAGAGTCACGAATTGCTATTCATCGTTTATAGGTGGAAAATCACTCCGAAAATGTAAAAACCTGCGGTAGTCAATGGGTTAATCAACAAAATTAAATTTGAGTCGTCCGTTCTGATAAGGAAGTTGTCTTGCGTTTCCAGGTGCTAAAAGGAACGGAAAGAAAGAAAAATAATCGAAATTTCTATTTTTTTTTTTCCATTTCAATCTGTCATGCCAGAAGCGTATGATCGAAATGATAAACAAAAAGGTTTCTTTAGAACAAGCAGGTGGTGTGATACGTTCAAGGATTTCAGTAAACTTAATCAGTTGGGCAGTCCACTAAAGATAAACTAGAGGCTACTGTTAGCCTAAACTCGGGCTTGCAAAAAACAGTATTGTATCCCTAATTTAGCGCTAAACAAAAGAATAGAGAGACGTCTGTCTTTCTTACATCGGACGCATTGCGCTTAGCTTGTGTTGGAGTCTATTTCTTTGCAGTGTATATCCGTCACACTCCTATCAGATCAACATATATCCCTTTAAAATTACAACATTGCTTTACAGCTCAACCATTGAGAACAATAATAATAACACTTGTAAAAAATATTTATAAAAGCAGAGGAAAAAGAGAGACGGAAAAAAAAAAGCCCACGATAGGTGCCACTAGTAGAAGTCAAACCCGGGTTATTTGCATCAGAGGCAGTAACAATAACCTCTAAACCACTGAAATGAGGTAAAAATAGTGTATTTATTGCAAAAAAAACAAACAAACAAACAAACAAAAAACAAGAAAACAAAACTAAGCACACTTGCTTTCGCTTCGATGAATATTTCTGCTAAGTGTTTGAGAAAGAAAACGCTTATCAAGCGATGAAAGATTTTTTCGCATGAACGTTAATGGGGTCTCGGTGAAATGTAAAAGAAAAAATAATAAGTTTACAAATACGTCATTTGAAACATACGAAAGAGGGTAAGGTTTCTGCGGTCAGTTTCATGTTACGTAAGTAAAACTAAAATTGCTTATCATTCAAAAACTAATGACCAGAAATTGAGATATTGTGGAAAAATAGCAAATAAACTACATGTCAAAGTCTCAGGGGTGTGTGATATCCCGTACTTGAGTTATCCAACAAAATGTACCACCGCTCAAAATTAGTTTAGAGTTAATTTCGGTCATTTTAAAAGCTTTCTTCTCGCTGTTGAACTTGCAAACATTTGTATGGACACTTCTCTTAACATATTAGTTGTTCAGACTTCAAAGACACAAGGTGAATCGACGTTTTCCGATACGTGACAACAGGTATCATTCATCGGTTCGTGTCTGTTTCTTTGCAGTGTATATCCATAGACCCCTATCAACATATATCCCTTGAAAATTGCTTTACAACTCAACCATTTATAACTTACAATAATTATAACACTTGTAATATATATATATATATATATATATATATATATATATATATATATATATATATATATATACACTATCACAAATGAAGATAGCCCACATGTTTTGTTCCGCACCTATATTTCGACCACATAAAGGGGTCTTCATCAGGGTAAAATTCAGGTGTGGAACAAAACATGTGGGTTAGCTTTATTTGTGATAGCGTATGTTTCTTCAACAAGATTAACTGTTTGTGAAGAGTTATATATATATATATATATATATATATATATATATATATATATATATATATATATATATAAAAGAAAATGAAAAAAAAAAAAAAAAGAATCGATTGCGGGAGTCGAACCTGGAATATCTGCATCACAGGCGGTGAAGATGATCGCCACGGTCATTCTGCATAGCTCATTAGGTAAAAATAGTTTACTTATTTCAAAATGACCATTATTAGTTAGCGCTTACACAGAAACGCCGGAAGTGAGCTGTGTGGATGAAACTCGACGACGAAGAAAAACGGAGCTCATTTTCAGACTCGGGCGGCGTTCCTCGCCCGAGTAATAGACCTCAAACAAGTATCTCAAACTTCAGCGTCTTCGCCAGTACCGTCAAAATGTTTTTTCGCTCCGTTCAGAACATGGCCGAGACTTATAAATATTCAAAAAAATACAAAATTTCGTCGGATACTGAAATTTCGACAATATGCCGCGTGAGATAATTGGGAAAGGTGGCGGGAAAAGTGGCGTGACTTCCTCTCCCTATTCGCTTTGCCTTCCTCTGCATATAATTCGGCAGAAGCGAATCACCATCGAATATCTTGGTTTTCAGTCACGCGCACGTCACGCAAGTAAAAAAAATAAAATCGTCAACCATTCATTATATAATAAGGTGAATAGTTCGCGCGTTGTTATTGGTTCTTAGTTATGATCTATTGGAGGACAGATGCACAGATTACGTCATCACGACCCACTTTTTTTCCAGAAATGTGAAAATAAACAAGTTTTTCGCTTGCATTTTGTTTCTTTATTAAATAAAACAAATAGATTCCATGTTGCCGTGCGTCTGTTCAGTAATAGATCACAGAAGACGTCAAAATGTGGTAAAAACATCAGTGACACACTCGCCTGCGGCTCGTGTGCCACTTCTTTGTTTTTACCACATTTTGACGTCATCTGTGATCTATTACTGAACAGACGCACGGCAACATGGAATCTATTTGTTAAATAGTATATAAGACGATCTAACATCGTAAGTCGGACTGTAGACGTGCGGCTACGAGTGTCGGCACCATTAGCGCAGCAAGGCGGCTCTAAAAATAGCACGTGTAATACCTTATTACGTGGTATGCCTGTGGCAAACCACGTTATAAGTTCGGAATGAAAACGTAAAGCTTGTGGAATGTGGCTGGAGTGACTAAGCCACTCAAAAGGCACTAAGGCCACAAGGTAGCGGGCATTACCCCTTAATTTAAGGGGTAATGCCCGCTACCTTGTGGCCTTAGTGCCTTTTGAGTGGCTTCAGCTTACTTGATCACATTAATTTGTGAAGTATCCACGTTCTAAATTCGGTTCGTTTTCTCTACAAATCGACACGTTTTTCCCTTAATTTTTTAAATGGTTTGTATTGTTCATTTGTTCTTAGCTGCTAGTCACACAGCTATATCCGTTCGAAACCAAAAGATTTTCCAGCAAAACGTTTGTATACGAATTGACGACGAAAACCTTTCACACAAATTAAGCTGCATTCGCGAAGCCGTTTTCAGTACTTGTTCCAAATAATTATGTATAACGAAATTAATGCAATGTAAAAATATTTTTGAGCGGCGCCATCGCGTCTAGCCACAATGTAAACACAACTAAACGCACCACTCTGACTCTTCCTGAGGACACGGTTTCCAATCGACACGGTTTCATGGCCTCGAAACCGAATCAAAAACGACACGGTTTCGAAGTGTTTACACGGAACCTATCCAACCGTTTACGTCATGGCGATCTCGTACTCAAGCATTCTTCTGGAATCATAACACCGTCCAAAACGTTGTCCCATCAAATACTAGTTCTCCCAGGCCGAATCCAGAATCGTCGTTTTGCTTTTCTCGTCGTTACTCTGGAGCGTATCGACGAAAAAGTCAACATTTCAAGACATCTCTGCCTGTTATTACGATATGCCTCTTGTTTTATAGAGAGTAAAATATCTTAAAGCTGAAAAAGCGAACTTAAATTGTGATTGTGTTAAAAAGCGCTGCACTCCGTGCGAGGTTCACCATATTTACCCTTCGTGAACCAGACAATTTCGCACAAAAATAAGTAACCGTTTTCAAATCGATGCGGTTTCGCCGTTTACACGATCAATGAAACCGTATCGTTTTGAAAACGCTCCACTTTTGAAAGCGTATTCAAAACGACCCGGTTCTGATACCTCTGATACTGAACTCGACCGGCGCCGAGTAAACGAAAGGCGTAACCGCATCGAAACCGATGCGGTTACAAATGAAACCGCGTCCGTGTAAACAGTGCCTGACTCTTGCCATTTCTTCAGTAAGTTTTAGTTTTGAATAACCTAAAGCATGGCTTTAATGGTTATTTAAGAAAAGAGAGGCAAATTTTGCATTTCACACCGGCAGTAAAAAGCGTAATGCACATGTCATCGGCTTCCCCGTGGGGTCGACCCCCGGGCTAACCAGGGGGATTGTAAAATCAGTCAAGCAAACTCGAGGAATTTCCCCGGGGGTTCGGGGAATCTCTCAAGACAAAGTCCCATGGGTGAGCTGTCTCTCAGCTGAAAATCCCCATGACATCCTTTTCAAACTTGTGAATTCCCCCACCCCCTAATCTTTGATCGTAAAACAATGTCAAGATTTCCCCCTACCCTCGGGCAAAGAATCTCATCCATCTCCTTGTATTCCCCCACATATCTCCCTGGTAAGCCCGGGGGTTGACCCCACGGGGAAGCCGATGACATGTGCATAAATTGCATAATTATGTCAGAAACCTGTGGTTTCTCCGCAACATTCCTGTATGTTTACAAAAACAAAATCTACCGTATTTTGAATTTGTAGTCCGTAATAGTTC